>JAVYIG010011565.1:0-59818 GCA_035222895.1 Strongylocentrotus droebachiensis | reverse complement strand
CAATCATAATGTGGGTTCAAAAAGCCATGGCGGGAATGGGATGGTACGGCAGTTTCTGTCATGAAGTTTTTTAGTTTACTCTGGGTTCTATACCCGAAAGGTTTACTAAGAAAGTCTTTTCCCTTTAGATAATCAAATTGCCAACATGGCCCTATGTTTTGTGATAATGGGTGGTTTGGGGATCTTTCGATACTTTGTCTATATTTACTTGACACAATTTGTCTCCTTAGATCCAAGGGAAATTCTCCCATTTCCACTTGTAATGATTGTAGGGAAGTGAGAGGTAGTCCTCCCGCACAAATCCGTAGCGCCTGGTATTGCACCGAATCAAGTGCCTTTTTTGTGGTGGTATTAGCGCTATCGTAAGCCTCACATCCATAGTCGAGTAAGGATCTTATGAATGCCCTGTAAACCTTTACGAGGGATTTAGAAGAGCTCCCCCATTTAGTTCCCGTTAAACATCTTAGGATATTCAATTTTCTTTTACATCTCTTTACAACATTTTCCACGTGTGGCTTCCAGGTCAATTTCTTATCAAAAGTTACCCCCAGAAAATGATGAGTATTCTGGAAGGGCACTTTATTCCCGTATAATTCTACTTGCGGTGGTGAGAGATTCATTGTACTTTTTGTAAAAAATATAGGGACTGTCTTATCAGCCGAAAGCCGAAATCCCCATCTGCGAAACCAAGTCTGGAGCCTATTCAGGTATTCCTGAAGTTTGCTTGATATTTGAAGGATATCCCTACCTGATGCCCATATGACAAAATCATCAGCATATACAGCTAAAGGCACTGAAGGATCTGTAGGGATATCACTAATCATTAAATTAAATAGCAGTGGACTCAAAATACTTCCTTGTGGGAGTCCATTATGCATATCATATGTTTTTGATTCAGTATTATTAATTCTTACCTGAAAGGTACGTCCTGTCAAATAATTTTGTAGATATTGTAACAAATTTCCTTCTATTCCTTTTTGGGCGAGTTTGAATAGTAGTCCATTTATCCATAATTTATCATAAGCTTTCTCAATATCTAGGAACACAGCTATTATGTGTTCATTACAATTGATACTTTTCTGAATATCGTTTTCTAGGAGAACTATGTTGTCTATGGCACTCCGCCCTTTTCTAAACCCGCTAATAAAATTAGGTAGTAACTCGTGTTTTTCTACATACCATTGTAATCTTTCTTTGATCATACGCTCGATTATTTTGGCGAAGCATGATGTGAGTGAAATGGGTCTATATGATGACGCTTTCCGGGGATCTTTTCCAGGTTTCAAAATTGGTATCAAAATAGAGTGCTTCAGTGGGAGGGGTATTTCCCCTGTTCCCCAAATCCTGTTTATTATATCTAACATAACCTTTTTAGTTTCTTTAGGAAAGTTTTCATACACCTCATAAGGAATGTTATCTTGACCAGGGGCAGTCCGCTTTTTTGACTGTACTGCCTTTTCTAATTCAATGAGTAAAAAGGGTTCATTGATAACACTCTCCTGAATATTCATGCTATTCTTTACTAAAACTAAATACTGTTCATTTACCCTATCTTCTCTCATTCCTAAAGATTGAAAGTAGCGTCCAAAAACATCCACCTTTTCATCCTCCCGAGTTATTTCTTTGTCATTTTCTGTCAATGATGACATATTTTTTGACCTCGCCCCTGGAACACCATTTAGTCGTTTTATGCAGGTCCAGATTTTTGACTCAGGCATGTAACGGTCCAGTTTCGTGCAAAAGGCTTGCCAATATTTTTGTTCTGCTTGGCGGAGAGCTCGTTGTGCCATTGTTTTCTTGTTACAATAATCATCTATATTCTCCAGCGTTAACATTTTACCTTTAGAGAGCTTGTTACTCGCTTTATTTCTTTCTTTAATTTTAGCAGAACATTCTTTTGTCCACCATGGGACCGGGTTTTGTTTCTTTTTACTCTTTTGGGGAACAGCTTCCTTTATAACTTCTTTTAAGTACTCCATAAATTGGGTGTACATTTCCTTTACATTTGTGTTTTTTAATGTAATCTGCCCATTTAATACTTCTTCACATTTCTTTGCAAAGTTAGACCAGTTTATATTCTTAAAAGAAAAAGGCTTTTCTACCACATTTCCATTAGGCATACCTGCATTTGCTCTATGCGGATCTGTACTTTTTTCGAGAGACACTTGGAGAGAGATTGGGAAGTGGTCACTACCAAAAGTACTCCGCATGACTCCCCATGTAGACTTACACGCTAAAGAAGGAGATGTGATACTTAGATCCAGACATGATGTTTTCCCCGTTCGTGGGTCTAATCTGGTCCCCTCTCCATTGTTCAAAATAATCAAACTGTTCTTATTCAAAAAATGTTCTATTACTTCACCGTTTTTGTCTGTTTTCTCGCTGCCCCATAAAACATTGTGAGCATTAAAATCTCCCATTATAAGGACGTTTTCATTGTTAGATACATTTTCCATTAACTTATTCATAATATTTTCATTCAGTTTATTACAAGGGTTATAATAATTAATGATTGACAATTTTTTCCCCCCTATGTAAACATTCATTTGCTGTAATTCTAAGTTTGCATCTGTGAAAGGACCCTCGTACTTAATCCTATCATGAACATATATAGCACAGCCTCCTCTAATATTATTTTGTCTGTTTCTAGGAAAGCATGTATATTCTGGAATATTCAAAATAATGTTATTATGAAACCAGGTCTCCTGTATGCAAATAATATCATATTTAAAATCCTTGTGTAAGTTTAAATAATTTAATAATTCATTGCCGTGCCCTAAGAGTCCCTGGGCGTTCCAGTGTAAAATGGAAAGTGACATGAGTAAATTAATCACTATCATTTGTTCTATCATATGTACTATTTTGTTGCAGCGCCCTTTTGGCTGCAACGCAAACAAGAGTATTCAATTCTTTTTCCGTTCTACCTTCTGTGAATTTAAAAATTAGTTGGCAAATAAAATCTATAATTTGTTCATCACTAGCCGAGGCTATGAAGTTGGTCATAGGTGGAGTGCCTTGTGGTGTTTCATTTGAAGTTCCTTGATTATTAATGGTCTCTTTACTCTGTTTTTCCTGACGAATAACCTGGTTTTGAAATTGTGGGGTGGTGTTTGCTCTGGTCAGGAATGAAGGAACAGCTGCTTGTGCGTAAGTACTATTAGGTTTACCAACATTCTGCACTGGAATTTCGTTTGTTTGTTTTTCTGTTTCCTTACTCAATGTTTTGTTGGCTTTATTTTTCTGTTGAATAGGCTGTGGATTTGATACTTTTTTATTTTGTTGCTGCCAGGACTGAGTTGCTTCTGCGTATGTAAGCCCCTTTGCATACCGTATCTGCTGCACTTGCTTTGCCTTTTTTGCTTGTGCGCAGCCGCTGTAGGCTGCAGAGTGGTTTTCCCCGCAATTTACGCACTTTCGTTCTTCTTTTTTTTTACACTCATCGAAAGAGTGGTTTTCTCCACATCGGACGCATCTTTTTTGGGAATTACATTGTGAAGCATTGTGTCCGAATCTTTGGCATTGATAACATCTAATTACAGGTGGGACATATTGTTTTACGCGCTTGATTTGGAAACATAAGTGGATTTCAGGGGGGATGGTGACTTTACTGAAGGTTAGAATAACGCAGCGCATGGGAATTTGAGAGATTTGGCGCTTTTCTTCTATTGTTTCATCTGTTCGGACTCTTTTCACCATCCTCTTCACCCCAATCACATTCTGAGTTTTCAATTCATTAAGAATTTCCTCTTCCTTCATTTCCAGTGGGATATCATAAATGACTCCCTTTGCTCCATTGTTTCCCTCACTGACTTTTACATCAACACTTCCTATTTTGTTAATCTCTGAGATAGCCTTCACCTGCTTGGTATTTTTACACTTGATTAAGAGTCCCGTATTAGTGGTTTTGATAAAATCTACAGGGTTCACGCAAACTTCCCTAATTGCCTTGGCTATTTGTATGGGATTAACTTTGTTCAAAGATTTTGTCCTATCTATTGGGGTTATGAAAATGTTAAAGCCCTTTGGGTTTGGGTTTGGGGAAGTGGTGTGGAAAGTGGTGTTCGAAGAGTATGATTCTGAGGCGTGTTTTAAGTTCTCTATATTAGTAGAGCTTCTCTCACGTTGCCTTTTTGCAGGATTCCTGTTTTGCACAGTTTGAAATACTATTTCATCCTCGCTCATCATGGATCTTTCCGGCTCGGAGGCGTGAGCCGCCATGATTGGCTTTCGAAAAAAGGCGCGAAATTTGAATAGCGCGTATCGTGCAGCTAATTATAATGAAGTGAAATGAAATGAAATGAAAAGCCCACAGTGTTTGCTTACCTCAGTACGAGAAATCCCTATTCCAAAAGTGGTCACATAAATCCAAAACAAAAAACTTCAAAAAGAACAACCCAATTTCCATATGAGAAACAAAGTCAAAGATATAATCCAAGAGTAAGGCGAGAGTGCGACCTATCGGGGTGATATCTGGATGCCTATATCGTTTACGGTGTACGCAAACAGCAAAGAAAACAGAAATCGGGAACTAAGAAACGTCTTGATAAAGGCTATACCCATGGGTGATTGATTGATTGATTTGTATTCGACAAGCTTCCAACATACAACAATATACAATAATAACAGATCAAAAATAAGTCAGCTTGAACAGGATAACCCACGAAAGCTCGAGAGCTTATTTCTGGTGGGGTCCCTTACAGACATGTATAAAATTAATAAGTTAAAATAGTAATATTTACAGACAGATAAGAAAATTAAAAGAACTACTTATTAAAGATAATATGTCGATTTGTATCCGTGGTTGGGGCGGGGGGGGGGGGGAGGGGATGATAGGTGCCAAAATATTTTTGGCAATGGATCAAAGGAACCAAGAGGTAGAAGCGTGTGGCAGGTTGCATCCCCTCCCTTCCAAGTTATTAACTTTTTCAAGTCACCCTCAATAAAGATAACATTTCAGAGAATATAAGAGTGGTAATAAAATTAATAACATGCTAAATGTTAGTCCTGACTCTTGTCTGCAGTGTAGGCCTATCAGACTGATATCATCTATTTTTAAACGAAATTTAGACATTACCAAAAGAAAATCCATCTGTAACGAAGGCTGGATCTCTCTTCTTGGACAATGTTGAGATTCCCATAACATTGGTCCTTTCACAGTCAAAGCAAACAACTGCACCAATGTCAGCTTAAATATAGTGGAGCCATGGATATTCCTGGAACCATTTTTTCTGAAAATAAATCTTCTGAGATGTTGGTTGTTTGGGGGGAATGTTTCTACAGTCTTTAGGTTGGTTTGGTTCACTTCCTTAGGAATCCTTCCTCATCTCTTTCATCTCCTTAATTGCTTGTGGACATGGTGGAAGGACCACCTAGATCATGTTCATCATTTCCCTCTCTTTGTAAGGACTTTGGTTTTGGAACTTCTTTCACATATTCCTTGTCTCTTTGATCTATATGTTTGGTTCATTTTGAAGGGCATAAGGGGGATGATTGTACAGGCCACCCCCCCCCCCCCCCAACACCTGAAATATTGAGGGGGGGGGGGTATATCCCCCCATCCCCCCCGGGACCGACACCCATGGCTATATACCTTCGAATTTTCGAACCTCGGCAGTTAGTACAAAGTGCGACTTTGCGCGCCTTTTTCAATTAGCGAGTCGGCACTCACCGTATATAACTGATACTCTCTGCCTCAACCTCTCATTCATCCCTCAGTGAGATACCTCAAAGATGGTTGTGAAGGTAGAAGAAATAAAAGATACTCTCGTGGATTACAGACGAACATTAAATCCATATATAAAGAAGGAGGAGGTGGAGGAAAAGCAAGGGGAGGAAGATACAAGTGGAGAAATCAAAATCTCGAATGTTACGTCCGTTTTTAGTGTAGGATGCAATCTAGATCTACATAGAATTGGACTGTTTGGTTCCAATGTGGAATACAAGAAAGAACAAGGGGTAAGATAGATTATACTTTCTCTCTCTCTTTCTATATAATAATTATGAGTCATATTTCTGTAAATGATTTATCTCATACCTTTGTGCCACTTTCCACAGTTGTTTCAAACGTCCCTCACATTTTATAACGGCTTTTGCTATACTGACATATTTTTTAATCCTATCTCAGCTACCTTAGCTTTTCCTTTAAGGAATAAAATTAAGATATTATAGTTATTACTTCTACTGATTAATATAAGTATATGTTCTTTTTGAAAAGTATACGTAACCTGTGTTGTTAACTTGTTACAGAATGGTACTCTAAAGGTGTACAATATTATATGGCTTTTACATACAATACTAATAAAGAGATTTGACAAGAACAAGATTCAACTAAAAGGGAGACGAGTGAATTGACTTCATCTAGTTCTAATATTGATGTGTTTTTGCCATGTTGTTTCTAGTACCTAATGTTTTGAATTAACCGATTTTCTCCGGAGAGAAAGATGGAGAAAGAGAGAGAGAGAGAGAAAGAAAGACGGGTAAGGGACAAGAAAGAGATAGAAACCCGAACCCATACGATATCTTGGGTTAGTTACAACTG
The DNA here is from genome assembly GCA_035222895.1 of Strongylocentrotus droebachiensis. Lineage (NCBI taxonomy): Eukaryota > Metazoa > Echinodermata > Echinoidea > Camarodonta > Strongylocentrotidae > Strongylocentrotus > Strongylocentrotus droebachiensis. The sequence goes on along the minus strand of JAVYIG010011565.1, from coordinate 53,280 downwards.
CCAGTTGTAAACTTATTGTTTGAATTACCAACATTTAGCGTGTGAATATTTACAAATAAAGGACAATTATTTGTAATGTCAGAAATGATGTTTCTATAGAGCTGTCGGTTGAAAGTATATTGGTGAAAATATTATCAACGAAGGAGAAGGACGTACCAGATATTCGTGTGGGTTTCTCTTTTAAGGGAAGAAAAGAGTTCGAGAGCATAACATTAAAAAATTCTTGGCAAAAAGGACTTGAGAAGATCTAGATTAAAGTCGCCCACAATAAAGCATTGTTTGAAAGAATGGATGTTGACAATTCATTTCGACCATGGTTTTAAAAATCGTTAGGATTTTACTGAGGTGGCCTATAAAATGCTCCAAAAACTAAATTCTATTATCAGGAGGATCAATGTCAATAAATATACTTTCCATGACTTCGGACATCACGTCAACAAGTTGAAGTAATTTAAACTTTAAGTTATTGAATATATTCATGGCTACCCCACCTCCCCTTTTATTGGTTCTATAATCAACCAACATATAACATTTCAATTGCAATATTGGAACAAGACAGTGAATCATGAAGCCAAGTCTCACACAAGCCGCGAATTTTAATCTGTTCATTAATATGTCTGATGACTGGTCAACGTTTTTTCTGTACATTTCTGAGGTATATAGGACAATTCTCTTCTTCAGATTGGTTTACCGCTTTTGCAGTGTAAAAAAGACAGATTATTATGACAAATTGGGGTTTTATCTTAAAAATGACTCTCAGTCAAATATTCAGTAGATGTTCGATTTATTATTAGGTCATTTATGTTATGGTAACATTTTAGTTCTGCAATTAATAAGGCGTTTAGTTCATTAGCTATAATATGTCGTTCGTATATAGTTGGTTGTTTCGCACTCCCCATTTTCTGGTGGAGTTCATTCCTGTCTGGTTTGGGATTGAATGCATTTGCATTGGATTATGCCACGACTATACCATTGATCGTTTATTTGATAAAGGCTATACCGTCGACTTTTCGAAACCTCGGCAGTTAGTACAAAGTGCGACTTTGCGCGCCTTTTAAGTTAGTCGGCACTCACCGTATATTTACTAATACTCTCTGCCTCTACCTGAGTCACGCCTTTCGGATGGTGACGTTTAAAGGTCGGTCTCCAGACGTAAATAATCATATCTGTTTGATACACGACTCTGTAAAAACCCAAAATACACACACACTCTACATCTCATTCATCCCTCAGTGAGATACCTCGAAGAAGGTTGTGAAGGTAGAAGAAATAAAAGGTACTCTCATGGATTACAGACAAACATTAAATTATGTAAAGAAGGAGGAGGTGGAGGAGGAGCAAGGGGAGGAAGATACAAGTGTAGACATCAAAATCTAAAAGGTAACGTCTGTTTTTAGTGTAGGATGCGATCTAGATCTACAGAGAATAGGACTTTTGGTCAAATGTGGAATACAAGAAAGAACATGTGGTAAGATAGATTATACTTTTTCTCTAACTCTTTCTATATTAAATAATTATAAATTGATCTAATACCTTTGTGCCGCTTTCCGCAGTTTTTTCAAACGTCCCTCACATTTTATAACGGCCTTTGCTATACTGACATTTTTTTCCCTCTCTCAGCTACATTAGCTTTTCCTAGTAAGGTATAAAATTAAGATATTGTAGTTATTACTTCTACTGATTGATATAAGTATATATTCTTTTTGAAAAGTATACGTAACCTGTGTTGTTAACTTGTTACAGAATGTCACTCTAAAGGTATACAATATTATATGGCTGTTACGTACAATACTAATATAGAGATTTGACAAGAACAAGATTCAACTAAAAAGGACGACGAGTGAATTGACTTCATCTAGTTCTAATATTGATGTGTTGTTGCCATGTTGTTTCTAGTACCTAATGTTTTGAATTCACTGATTTTTCTCCGGAGAGAATTATGAAGAAAGAGAGAGAGAGAGAGAGAGAGAGACGGGCAAGGGACGAGAAAGGGATAGAAAGTTACGACTGCCAGTTGTAAACTTATTGTTTGAATTACCAACATTTAGAGTGTGAATATTTGCAAAATAAAGGGCAATTATTTGTAATGTCAGAAATGAGGTTCCTAGATATGTCGGTTGAAAGTACATTGGTGAAGATATTATCAATTAAGAAGGAGGACGTACCAGATATTCGTGTGGGTTTCTCTTCAAGGGAAGAAAAGAGTTCGAGAGCATAACATTAAAATATTCTTGGCAGAAAGGACTTGAGAAGATCTAGATTAAAGTCGCCCATAATAAAGCATTGTTTGAAAGAATGGATGTTGACAATAGATTTCGACCATGGTTTTAAAAATCGTTAGGATTTTACTGAGGTGGCCTATAAGATGCTCCAAAAACTAATTTATATTATTAGAGGATCAATGTCAATAAATATGCTTTCCACAACTTCGGACATCACGTCAACAAGTTCAAGTAATTTAAACTTTAAATTATTGAATATATACATGGCTACCCCCACCTCCCCTTTTATTGGTTCTATAATCAACCAACATATAACCTTTTAATTGTAATATTGGAACAAGACAGTGAATCATGAAGCCAAGTCTCACACAAGCCGCGAATTTTAATCTGTTCATTAATATGTCTGATGACTGGTCAACGTTTTTTTCTGCACATTTCTGAGGATATAGGACAATTCTCTTCTTCAGTTTGGTTTACCGCTTTTGCAGTGTAAAAAAGACAGATTATCATGACAAATTGGGGTTTTATCTTAAAACTGACTCTCTGTCAAATATTCAGTAGACGTTCGATTTATTATTAGGTCATTTATGTTATGGTAACATTTTATTTCTGCAATTAATAAGGCGTTTAGTTAGTAGCTATAATATGTCGTTCGTATATAGTTGGTTGTTTCGCACTCCCCATTTTCTGGTGGAGTTCATTCCTGTCTGGTTTGGGATGGAATGCATTTGCATTGGATTATGTCACGACTATACCATTGATCGTTTATTTGATAAAGGCTATACCGTCTGATTTTCGAAACCTCGGCAGTTAGTACAAAGTGCGACTTTGCGCGCCTTTTTTAAAGCGAGTCGGCACTCACCGTATATTTACTCTCTGCCTCTACCTGAGTCACGTCTTTCGGATGGTGACGTTTAAAGGTCGGTCACCAGACGTAAATAATCATATCTGATTGATACACGTCTGTAAAAACTCAAAACACACAACACACACGCACTAACACACGCACACACACACGCACACACATTCTCACATCAGGGCCTTTGTGGGGCACCTGATTGTGGGGTATTTCTGTGCGTTCCAGATATACCTTGTGGTCCCCTACTAGTGGGGTATGTACAACCTGGCGATAACAACCCGGCGGTGTGCTTACGATGTTACCATAAAAAAGTGTGCAAGTTTTAGCACACGCTCACAAAAAGTCATTTATGGGGTACCACTTCTAATGCCCCGCAGGGCATAGGACACCGAATATACAGTCATTTGAAAGACTTTACTCTGTGGGGTCCTGAAAAAATACCCCACAAAGTAAAAATGCCTCACAAGGGGTATGTGAAGCGCACATAAAACCCCACAAAAATGCTGAGGTGAGAGCGCACACACACACACACACACACACACACACACTCTCTCTCTACATCTCATTCATCCCTCAGTGAGATACCTCGAAGAAGGTTGTGAAGGAAGAAGAAATAAAAGATACTCTCATGGATTACAGACAAACATTAAATTATGTAAAGAAGGAGGAGGTGGAGGAGGAGCAAGGGGAGGAAGATACAAGTGTAGACATCAAAATCTAGAAGGTAACGTCTGTTTTTAGTGTAGGATGCGATCTAGATCTACAGAGAATAGGACTTTTGGTCAAATGTGGAATACAAGAAAGAACATGTGGTAAGATAGATTATACTTTTTCTCTAACTCTTTCTATATTAAATAATTATAAATTGATTTATATACCTCATACATAGATTGTCATTCACTGATTGGTCAAAACTATATCACATGACAAGGAGCTTCGCCTCGGGGGTGATAGAAGGGCCGATGTGAACACCACCTTGGGAGTGATAGTTCCCACCATAATCCTCATAAGCAGTCAATATTTGTATACTAATACCTTTGTTGCCGCTTTCCGCAGTTTTTTCAAACGTCCCTCATATTTTATAACGGCTTTTGCTATACTGACATTTTTTTTCCTCTCTCAGCTACATTAGCTTTTCCTAGTAAGGTATAAAATTAAGATATTATAGTTATTACTTCTACTGATTGATATAAGTATATATTCTTTTTGAAAAGTATACGTAACCTGTGTTGTTAACTTGTTACAGAATGGCACTCTAAAGGTGTACAATATTATATGGCTGTTACATACAATACTAATAAAGAGATTTTGCAAGAACAAGATTCAACTAAAAAGGAAGACGAGTGAATTGACTTCATCTAGTTCTAATATTGATGTGTTGTTGCCATGTTGTTTCTAGTACCTAATGTTTTGAATTAACTGATTTTTCTCCGGAGAGAATTATGAAGAAAGAGAGAGAGAGAGAGAGAGAGAGAGAGAGACGGGCAAGGGACGAGAAAGAGATAGAAAGTTACGACTGCCAGTTGTAAACTTATTGTTTGAATTACCAACATTTAGAGTGCGAATATTTGCAAATAAAGGGCAATTAATTGTAATGTCAGAAATGAGGTTCCTAGAGATGTCGGTTGAAAGTACATTGGTGAAGATATTATCAATTAAGAAGGAGGACGTACCAGATATTCGTGTGGGTTTCTCTTCGAGGGAAGAAAAGAGTTTGAGAGCATAACATTAAAATATTCTTGGCAGAAAGGACTTGAGAAGATCTAGATTAAAGTCGCCCATAATAAAGCATTGTTTGAAAGAATGGATGTTGACAATAGATTTCGACCATGGTTTTAAAAATCGTTAGGATTTTACTGAGGTGGCCGTTCAAATGCTCCAAAAACTAATTTATATTATTAGAGGATCAATGTCAATAAATATGCTTTCCACGACTTCGGACATAACGTCAACAAGTTTAAGTAATTTAAACTTTAAATTATTGAATATATACATGGCTACCCCCACCTCCCCTTTTATTGGTTCTATAATCAACCAACATATAACCTTTTAATTGTAATATTGGAACAAACAGTGAATCATGAAGCCAAGTCTCGCACAAGCCGCGAATTTTAATCTGTTCATTAATATGTCTGATGACTGGTCAACGTTTTTTCTGTACATTTCCGAGGATATAGGACAATTCTCTTCTTCAGTTTGGTTTACCGCTTTTGCAGTGTAAAAAAGACAGATTATCATGACAAATTGGGATCTTATCTTAAAACTGACTCTCTGTCAAATATTCAGTAGACGTTCGATTTATTATTAGGTCATATATGTTATGGTAACATTTTATTTCTGCAATTAATAAGGCGTTTAGTTAGTAGCTATAATATGTCGTTCGTATATAGTTGGTTGTTTCGCACTCCCCAATTTCTGGTGGAGTTCATTCCTGTCTGGTTTGGGATGGAATGCATTTGCATTGGATTATGTCACGACTATACCATTGATCGTTTATTTGATAAAGGCTATACCGTCGACTTTTCGAAACCTCGGCAGTTAGTACAAAGTGCGACTTTGCGCGCCTTTTAAGCGAGTCGGCACTCACCGTATATTTACTCTCTGCCTCTACCTGAGTCATGTCTTTCGGATGGTGACGTTTAAAGGTCGGTCACCAGACGTAAATAATCATATCTGATTGATACACGTCTGTAAAAACCCATAATTGATAGATGATTTGAGTTCTCTGTTCGATAACCCAAAGGCTTTACATTTATTTTTGTTTCTTTCATATACTGATATTGCCAACTAGTTTGTATATTTGGCAACACTGGATGTTTAGGTTGCATTTCTATACTGTGCTTATATTTGAAGGCTTACCGCTGTCTCCTAAGATCGAGGGGATTCAAGTCTCCCATTTCAACCTGGAGAGAAGCCAGATATGTCAAGGGTAGAGCACCTGCACTAAGCCTTAAATACTGGTATTGAATAGGATCTAGTATTTTCTTTACGTTTTCTAAAACACTGTCGTAGGCCTCACATCCATAGTATATGAGCGGTCTTAATGTAGGCTTTATATAACATAATTAGGGATTTAGACAAACTTCTCCATGAATAGCCTGTTAAGCAGCTTGAAATATTCATTTTTCTTTTGCATCTAGTGGCTATATTCTCTATATGCCGCTTCAAAGTGAGTCTTTTAATCAGACATTATACCTAAAAAAGCGATGGGTATTTTCACATTTTAAAGGTACTTTAATTGTTTAGGGTTAGGTTTACCTCATGTGATTTTGTACTTTCAGTGAAAAGCACAGGTTTTTTTTTTGATAGAGTTTAAAAACTCCAGGTGGTGAACCAACTTTGTAGGACATCATATTATATTTGTATTTTTTTGGTAATATAAGGAATATTACTGCCAGAGATTCATGAGGCTCAATCGTCTGCATATAAAGATATTTTTTACTGACATGTCTGTTGGAATATCTCTCATCATGATGTTGAAATGTGTTGGGTTTAAAATACTACCCTGGGGAATTATGATGATAGTTCATTACTAACCCGTACCTGACAAAGTACGATCTCTCAAAAAGTTGTTAAGAAAAACGAGCATGTTTCCTTGTATACCTATATCGTCTAATTATTTTGTGTATTAAACCTCCTGTCTATACTGTGTCGTATGCTTTATCAATGTCTAGGAAAGCTGACAAAGTGTGTTTTTTGTTATTTTTAATAATCGCTTGGATATCATTTTCTAGGTTTACTTTGTTATCTGTTACACTACGTGCTCTTTTGAAACCACTCATGAATGAAGGTAAAAACTCATGCTTCTCTAAATACCAATCAATCCTTGATTTGATCATCTCTTCCATGATTTTAATCAGGCATGAAGACAAGGCAATATAGGTCTATAATAATTATGTAGATAAATCACTAGGATTTCCGTTATGTTTTAGGATTGGGATCAATATATAATGTTTTAGTTGGGGTGGAATGAATTTAGTTTCCCAAATCAAGTTTATCAAACGTAGTATATACTCTTTTGCATTATTCGGTAAGTTCATATTTATACAGTATAAGGTATTTTATCTTCCCGGGAGCTGAATTGTTTTTATTAAAGGTGAAATTCAAAGAAAATCACAAATATGTCAACTAATATATCACTAGAAACTGGTAAGCTAACAGATGGCCATCGTACAAGTTATAGGTCAACTACATATCGGGTGATTTATAAAAAATACAAATACAACCACCTCCATAGCAGCTGGGATATACGAGAGATTCGCCGGAAAAATAACGATGTTTTAATGACGTCACTATATGGACCAACACTGCCCAAGCAGACGACATCCCATAGAGAATGAACATAATTGAAAAGCTATTATTTGTCAAATTATAATGAGTTTATAGTGTATATAAATGTAATGGCATGTCAAACCATTCAAAAGGGGATATGACCCGATTCTGATAACTAAAATCTTTTGCTTGTAAATACACAGGATAGGGGTTAATTAACAATCAAAGAAACCAGACTTTCAAATTGAAAACCCCCCGGAATGATAGTAAGGACGGCATTTGTTCCCTCTTGAAACGCCGAACATACCCCGGTGTGTGCAGTTGAATATACAATGGCGTCTTATTTTGTTTACAAGCGACAGATTCCTTTATTTTTGTATCGCTGCATTTGTCATCAAAATAAAACCATGCGCGGGGTTTAGAGTGAGGCAATAGATTATACATTTAGCCTGACGGTAGTGAAGTAAGAGAAAGAACTCAAGAGAAGATGAAAACATAGGTACTGAAAATGTGTGAGATGTCATGTGGCATCGTCTGCTTGTGCAAGTCATGTCCATACTGTGACCTCACACATCACAGCAGCGTTCGGAGAACTCTTCAGGTGCTATGCCGGGGCTGTATTTAAGCGTTTTGTAATTTATAATAATCATTACTTCGAATGTTTCCAAGCATTGAATTTCGATAACCTTGTCGAATCAAAGTTTCAACTTTGCAATAATGAAAATAAAGTTAGTTTTTAAAATCAATGAATATCTACTTTAACTAAAGCTCTGTTAAATTCCGTCAGTCCGAAATTCACATTCAAAACATGTTCCTTTTAACGATTAGTACCTTGTTTTCTAGGTCAGTCTGCCAAAATTGTCTGAAATAACTACGGCCAATAGCAATTATAGGACCGCCGCAGCATACCCATGGTCACATACGGTAGCGGTCATATATTGTTAGGGTAGCCGCAAGACGTATTTTGAATTTGTAGAGACAGAAAATCTGCGACTGCCGTATATTATACGGCCTTTGAAGTGATGACGCACGGTCGTCTTAATAGGGCGTCCCTGCGGCGGACGTAGCTTTTTGAGAAATCCTAAAGCAAACTCAATGTAGCCGCAAGGTGCCCGCAAGGCGGCAGAAGGGGGACCATACGGAGACCGTGCGGCCAGACTGATTTTACCGCTTAACCCCTGGAGTATATAAAACGCAAGGCTATTAAACGACCGACGTACGGTCGTCGTGGAACCGCTCTACGGCATGGCTTCGGCGTGTCTAATAGCTACGGCGAACCTAGAAATTAAAACAGTTATAACTCCGCGTTATAATCCCACGACGACCCGTACGACCTGTAAAGATAGGGATACGCCCTAGGGTGACCCTGAGGCCACCACAGATTCTCTGCAGCCGCCGCAAGTATCTCTCGATTTCGGGGGCGTACGGCCGCCGTATCCTAGCCGTAGAGCAAATGTGATCTAGGCATTACGTTTCTCGCAGCAGTCATGCCAGTATTGACGTTCGCATTTACGTTAACATGTGTGCGCCTCCGTCTGCTTTTTTCTTCGGAAAGTCATCCAAAATTTTAATTGATATTGTTCTTTTAAGTTTTTGTTGTGCTCTACTTCTCTCCTTTTGTTTATCTGAGCACATTTTGTTCTACCATGGGATCGGGATACGTCTCCTTTTACCCTTTTGTAGAGTTGTTTCTGAATAACTTCCGTCATTTGTTTAATGAATTAAAGATATAATTTTGTTGGTTCTGTGTCGACGTATTCATCATGAAAAATGCTTTTACATTCTTCTATAAATAGTGTCTAATTCATGTGTTTACTGAAAAGACCATCTGTCATCTTTAAATTCGTGCCGTTTATTAACGGTATGTGTTGCAGTGGCGGACCCAGGGGCCCCTGGCGAAAATATAGGTTTTAAAAAAAGATGGTAACGTTCATTACCTTTAACAAAAAAGAAAAGACGGGCACCCCTTTCGTAAAAAAAACTCTACTACTGATGCTTTCAGTGGCGTAGGCAGAATTTTTTCAAGGGGGGGGGGGGGGGTAACATTTTGAAATCGGGCCAAAAATTTCGCAACGACTCAGCCAGCCGCTAAATAAGCGGGGTGGGGGGGGGGGGGGATGGGTAACAGGACATTTTGTTTTTGTTTTTTGGTCCCGAAATTTGAAAATTCGACCGATCGACATTCCGTTCCGTTGGGGGGGGGGGGGGGGGGGGGGGGTAAGGTCATCTTTTTTTTAGGTCATCCATTAGGATTTATTTTATTTTTATAAATTTATTTATTTATTAAAAAAAAAAAAAAATCTAAACTCAAAAGGGGGGGGGGGGTTCCCAAAAACATACACATAAACAAACTGAAGGGGGAAGGTTTAACCCCCCCCCCCCCTCCCTGCGTACGCGCCTGCATGCTTTACTCATGCTTTACTCATGTTTATTAACAAAGTTGCATTTGCAATTGATGTCAAATTTCATACTCTTGGGATTTTTCTTGACTTCTTCAAGGCCTTTGATACGATCAATCACGATATTCTTCAATATAGGTTGTCTCATTACGGAATCAGATGGAAGGACTTTGAGTGGTTCAGGAACTATCTTACAGGCAGAAAACAATTCGCTAGTATAAACAACCAAAAAATCCAGTTTGAAACCAATATCATGTGGGTTACCCCATGGCTCCCTTTTGGGACAACTGCTTTTCATTATATACATTAACGATTTCCGAAATTCTTACTCTCATTTATGTTGTTTGCCGATGATTCAAATATATATATTCTGCTGCAATCGTAATGCACAAACGCTTCTTCATATCATCTATACGGAACTTGTGCAGGTCTTGGATTGGATAAAAGGCAACAAATTATCTTTAAATTTGCAAAAAAAACACAGTCTACTAAAATATAACGATACAGAAACGGATAGAACGAATTATCAATAACACTGTTTTTTTCTCACATTCTGACCCGTTATTCTGCTACAGTAAGCTTCTCAAACCTGCACGACGATCTATTTTATTTCAACTTTATGTATCATTATTATGTATCAATTGTCAACAAATGCTTTGATGTCGATCTTCATAATAACTAGTACAATAATTCATTCTTACCCCCACTATAAAAATTAATATGCTACATTTACCCTTTTATGAGAACGTTATTTACCAGTAAAACTTTAGTGTTTACTGGACCTAAATTCTGGAATAATCTTGAAATACCAAACTTAAACAATCAACTTATTTGTATTCATTCTTGGGGAGCTGTCGGACGTGCGGATTCATTCACCTGGGCCGGGCCATTTTATTCCTTGGGGGGGGGGGGGGGGGGGAGGAGCTTCATAATCATTATGTGCATGTATCTCTGGTTGCTGCGCCGGACAATCCTGGAGCTTGTCTGGCGTAGCAACAATACATGCGGCATAAGGCGTGACGGGAGGTGTTAGGGTCTTGCACGAGAGGGTGAGTTTTGCTTTTCCACGTGCTCGCCGGGAGCGGGCATGCGTAATTATCGTCTTCATCATATTTTGCACGTAACCTATTCTTTACAAGCTTTGCTTTTTATTAGGTTTCATCATATTTCACAATCAAATAAATATATTTGTCTTCTTGTAAAAGCTGTTAAAAACTCTATCAATAACTTAATGTGATTATAATTTACAAACAATTGTTTTATATTGTAATATCTGTATCAAGGAAAAAAAAACATCATAATTAAGTACATCCATGGTCTCTTTCCAGACTCAAGGTAGGTACTTCATAAACGAACAATGCCATGTTAAGTTCTCCTTTGGCAGGACCCTGTAATGCCTGTAGTTCTTGCATGTAGAAACACTTTTATAATTTCTGCTGACACATGCAACAAAGTGTACATGTACTAAACGTTTTTAAAAATTATCAGGTTCTTTCTTGCTAAATATATAAAAATGATCTGTGCCTATTACAGAAAGTCATCATGAGGCTCCGTCATCCGCCTGCCACTGCAATCATCCGGTCTTCAGGCAAAATCATCATCTTCTGCAGCGTTAGGTAAATAATTATACAATTATTGAATGCTTTGAGGGGGTACGGTTAAAACTATTACCCAAGAGGATCTTGAAACTGTACTGATCCCCGATACGTCGAGGGGTACGATGAAGTTTCGAGATCACAGTGTTGCCAATTTGTGTTCAATAATGATCGCAACTTCAAAAATGCCATAACGTACTTACTAGGCTATCTCTAATCGGAATTTGCTCGAATTTTCACAAATATGTTCTTCTCATTTTTCTGCTTCTATTTAAACCAACTTGATATCAGGGTGGACTTTCCCTTTACGGCTCCTGCAACCATTTCCATACATGTACATGAGGTATTATTGAAAAGGAATGCATTTTGATGATTTTTAGGTTTTTCGTGAGGCAGATAATGAAATGTTGAGATCAATTCACCCAAGACAGATGTCAGTATGTGCCGCATATCATGGAGACTTGTGAAGCAAGCTTTTGAAAAACAATTGAACGCTATTGTGCATCTATAAACATCTAGTGTTAATCCTAACCTTGAAATGTTTGTATCATGACTATTTTGTTGTTTGTTTATAGTGAAGAACATGCTGCTAAGAAATCGGCGAGGCAATGTGCAAGGACATTGCAGAAAATTGACTCTGCTGTAAGTAACAACTATACATTTCTTTGAAATTTACATCTGTCAACATGGATTCAGATACGACTTTTAAAATAAGTAATGTGGAAATAATCTTAAACTGATTGTAAAAATTGGTCAAATGTGTCAAACAGTAGGTCTGTTGGCAATGTGAAAAAAAAACGCATAGCACAAACGTTAATAGGAAATTCAACCATGAAATATATATAATATTATGTGAATCAAAAGGTGCATATGAAACGATTATCGAATATTGCTTTTGGGGTGATCCGATCTGCGTCCTTGATGTAGCGTACAGCAAAGAAGAAAAAATTGAGATAGGAGTGAAAATAGAAGACATAGGGGAGGAGATAGGGAGAGAGAGAGTTTTTTTGTGTGTCCGTTTCACTCTTGGCCTAGGTATTCTGCCCCTCAAATTTTGACTATTTAGTACAGCAAAATTAAATTTATATCACAACAATATTAAAATGTCCTTTTCCCTCGTTCGCTTCACTTATCGCAAAATTGACAAATGATTGATAAATGATTCCTGGTAACGAGATGACCGAATATAATTACCACTTAACATTTTAATTTAGAGTATATTGATGAACAAATAAAATTGTTGCAATAACAAAGGTGCATTTCTCCCATTGCTCGCTTCGCTCGCTCGCAATATGTCCTTTCGTCTAAAGTATATAAACGAAGGATGGGAAACAAACCCTCTTTGAGGAATTTGGAGAAAAACCGATGACACAGTAGACTGAAGACTGGTGCCCCCCCCCCCCTACCCCCCCCCCCCCCGCCATTGATTGAGCTCACGCTACCCCACTGTTTAGAAACATCTTCTCAATTTATTGACCTTATAAATGCTTTTATTTCTATCATTTTCTTTCAGATTCGGTTTTTAAATTACAAGGTTGTGAATGTTTTAGGAACGAGCTCGATGCCGTTTGCTATTCGTATCTGCGACTTCGCAGAAGAACATCCAAGTAATGCAAGGTAGGTTCCCGTTCTTTCCCGAAAGTAATTGGCCTGTATGGTTAAGCCAATCAATGAATGCTCACTCACCAAAACTGAAGTGTAATTCCATTTAAAAATGTCAAATATCGTTGAAAAAACATCTTACTTCTATGTCTGTTGAATACATATGATGTCATTTAAATTACACATTTTACGGCAAGAGGTGATTTATTACATATTTAGTCATGTTCAGAAAAATGGGAGAAATTGTTGTTGCTAAACCCGGGATAATAGTTGTAAAGTTTCAAGTCTAAAAAAAACAAACACTTTATTATCATTATTATGATTACAAATTGCTGTGGAAGTGAGAATGCACAATCCACATTGAAATTCGCTGAGGGGACACCCCTCCCCCTCCTCCAGGAGGCCTTCAGAGTGGGTCAACTCTACAATAACACTTTCATTTTTTAAATCGCACAATATCGACATCCACTCTCCCAACCCAGTTCTGGCAAGAATTTGAAATCTTATTTTATTCCATTCTTGATCCAGTTACGAGCCTGAGCTCCATCCTGATGTCACCTACCAGCTCTACCAACCCAGGGCAACTCTTAAGATCTTCTCTACAGGTAGCATCATAGTAACAGGTAATCAGACTTCTATATCTATCTATCTATGTCCCGTAGCTTGGAGGCCATTGGAGCGACATCGACATTGACCTGTCCTTGAGACCCAGGTTCTCCACAGCTTTCCGTCTTCAGCTGTTCTAGTTAGCTGCTCAAACGACACCCCCACCCACTGCTTGATGTTATCAGTCAATGCTTTAGTTAGTCCGCCCCTCTCTCTCTCTCTTCTTCCATTGGTTCCTCCTCACAAGATGGTAGTTGTCAAACTATTGTTCCATCTAGATGTATACCCAAACCACTGCAGAAACCTTCTTTCCACAATTGGAATGAGGTTATTGTGGTACCCTAAATAACTTTCCATTATCTCTCTCACTTTCTTGTTGGACGTATGTAAAGTCCAGTGGATATGATCGACTCTTGATAGGGCAAGTAAGAAAGATATGTTGTGTAGAGACCTATCAACTGTTGGAAAAAAATTGGTAATCGAATAGTTATTTGGTTGTTGCTAGCTGTATACCATTGGCCAAACTGTGCAATCATATTTGATGTGTAGCGTGGCAGTTCACCTTTTCTTATATATGGCCTAATGGTTAGTGTAATCATCGTATCAATTTGTCAATCGAAATGGGCCCATGGCTAGCACTTCACCATTAGACAAGATGGCATGTGGGTTAGTAATTTAGATTCGGACACTGTAGAAAAGTCAAATAGGATATGTGGACTAACCTGTTTTAATACAGGTGGGAAAGCAAAACATTTCAGTGTTGATATTATCCAGATATTGTAAGGAACAATTATCTTCCATTTACATGCAGGCAAGTGAAATATCATTGCTCCTGTCTAAAGCATTGGTCATTCTCTTGTTTAGTTAATTGAATCCTGGGGTATTGGTTTTGAGGATAGTTTCTTTTCAGCAGTTCTTTTCAGATATTGGCCTCCATGTCTAATTTCCCTCGTTTTGTACACGCTGTATTTTTATTTTAAAAGTAGAAGTATATCATAGGATAATAAGTTGGCCCTGCAGTGTCTATATACATTGACTTAATGATCATATTTGGCACCTCGTAACATATTTTTTTTGCCGACACATCTAATGTAATCTAGTATCTTGTGTATTTTTCATTTTCTTTAACAGCCCGAGCTGTAGGCAAGATCAGCGAAGCCATAAAACATGTATACCCCTTGGTTAAAGCTCATAGTAGGAAGCTAATTAACGAGGCGCCTATACAGAAGAGACTAGCCAGGACACGCAATGCCAGAAGAGGCATATAGTCAGGAAACGCAAATGGGATGGAGTTGACGAGGATGATTACGCCAATCAATTTACTAGTTCTGTCCCCACTCCCAGAGGTGGTGCCAAATGCAACATTTCAATTATGATTTAAAGAATTAGGCCATTTTTTTTTTAATATAGGAAAAAAAGAAAGATGTAATCCTGAACCATCATTAAAAGAAAACGAATGACATCGTCCAGCTCCGGGTGTCTTTTTCCTGTGAATATCAATTTTATCCATAGTGACTTTCAAGTATTCAAGTATTCAATTTTATTTCACATCTCTTTAAAAACACATCAAAAGATATACACACAAATCATTATAAATTAAAACAATATAAATATAAAAAAGACATTCATTGACATGGTATTGTGAAAGAAGGATGAGGGGTGGTCGATGCGAGGGATCAACAAAGACCATTGGCCTGTCAAGGTTGATCCCCTATATTACCACCCTTCAAGAGAAATTCATTATACAAAATATAAAAAATAAAAACAATCAAACAAACAGATAATATAACATAGCATAATCACATAAAAACACAACATAACTATTTACATAAATCACATGAAAGGCAATTAGATAAAATAAAACTACTCACAATTAAGAAGATGACATTTATATTTTTCCTGAATGCAAGAACAGTGGATATATTTCTTTTAATACATTTGGCAACTCATTCCAAAGCTGTGGGCCTTTAAAACTACTGTGGTTCTTGAAAAGTTAAAAATATAAAAATGTACGTACATGTTATTGTAATTTCTTGTTTTATACTTATTGATGTTGCTATTATATTCGAAATAGTCACGAAAGTTATTGGGTAATAGTTGTTTAGAATAAGAAAACACAAACGATGCTAGTTGTTATTTATTTATATCAAAAATATTCAATATTTTAACTTTTTAAATAATTGTTTCTGTAGTAAAAACATTTTTTGTGATGAATAAAATGAGCAACCGCCCTATACAATATTAGAATACATAAGATGTGATAGAATCATACAGTTATGCAAATTTGTTAAAATCTTCAGTGGTAAAATGTGTTTTAAAATATTAAAGACTCCAATGGATTTATATAAATATTTTTAAAGCAATGTAATTAACATGGTCCTTCCAGTTCAAGTTTTCGACAATGATTACTCAAAAAAATTT
Organism: Strongylocentrotus droebachiensis; assembly: GCA_035222895.1. Classification (NCBI taxonomy): domain Eukaryota; kingdom Metazoa; phylum Echinodermata; class Echinoidea; order Camarodonta; family Strongylocentrotidae; genus Strongylocentrotus; species Strongylocentrotus droebachiensis. The sequence goes on along the minus strand of JAVYIG010011565.1, from coordinate 37,304 downwards.
AGTACTGGTTTCTCTCTTTATACTTAGATCATTAAGTTTAATATTTATTATATTATCTTGTATTCTACAATTCCTACTCTTAAAGATAATATAACATGTTTTATCGCGATTAATGTCGAGTTTATTGGCGGTAAACCAAGTTTGTATGTTTTTCATTTCTGAATTCAATAGATTATTTAATGCAACTGGGTCTTTACCTGATAAAAATAAACTTGTGTCATCTGCAAATAAAATTACTGATAAAATATTGCTAACATATTGCAGATCATTAATATAAAGTAAAAATAAAAGGGGGCCGAGATTAGATCCGTGAGGTACACCTACTGAAATACTTTTATATTCTGAATTAAAATTATCAACGCTTATATATTGCTTCCTATTGCATAAATAACTTTTAAACCACTGTATTGCATTTCCCCTTATTCCATAATATTTCAGTTTGTTTAGTAAAATTGAATGGTCAATACAGTCAAACGCCTTGACAAGTCTAAAAAGAGAGAGCTATCACTATGTGTTTCTTTTCAAAGGCTTTACCAATTTTATATGTTGATTCAATCAATGCATGGGTAGTACTGTATCCTTTTCTAAAGCCAAATTGTTTATTGTGCAAAATATTGTGTTTTTCAATAAAAAATATTAATTTATCATAAACAAATTTTTCTAAACTTTTACTAAAAATTGATAAAATAGAGATTGGTCTATAATTATTCAACATATTTTGTTTGCCATTTTTATATATTGGTATAACTTAAGCTATTTTTAATGCATTAGGAAATATGCCTTTTTCAAGAGAAGAATTAAATATATTGCACAAAGGAGACACAATTACATTAATAGAAGATTTAACCATTTTAGCACTAATTTCATCGTAACCAAGACATTTATTTACATCAAAACTCGATATAATTTTAAATAAAGTAGATTCTGTAATTGGGCTAAAAAAATAAGGACTCACAAACAGATCCCTGCAAAAAGCTATTAAATGATGTAGTTACTGCACTATCTAACTTATCATGAATTTTCTGTCCAACTGTACTAAAGTAATCATTGAATAATTTACAATTTGAGATTTATCCTTTATATAGATTTACCTTCATATTCAATTTCATTATTAACATCATGCTTACTTTTTCTTTTGTTCAAAACTTCATTTATAACATTCCATGTTTTCTTTGCATTGTTCATGACATCCTTAAACTTATTATCATAATATTTACGTTTTGTATCACGTATCAAATTATTAAATCTATTTCTAAAATTTACATAAGTCGTTCTGTGATATGTCGTAGGATTTTAAAGATATTTTTTGTATAAAATATATTTATGTTTACTCATTTTCTTAATTTCTATTGTAATCCAAGGTTTATCATTTGCATGTTTCTTTCTTTTCATCTCTACCTTTTGGAAACATTCGTTATACAATTTCACATATATTTCAAGAAAACTTTCATACTTCTGATTAACATCATCAAGACGATCTAAAAATTCCCACTTCACAGACTGTAACTTTGAACAAAATGTACTAATGTGAACATCACTGAAGTCTCGTTTTGAGTATACTATTTGAGGATCATCTGTATCAGGTTGAGATGAAATCATGATAAAAGGAGTAAGATGATCGCTGACATCTGTTAAAACTATTCCACTCAGCTTAAACTTTTCAAGTTGTAGAATTCTGCCTATTACATATAATACAAGTACACAACATAGTACGTTAAACTATATATCCTATCAAAACAAAAACGGAAAAGTCTGCAATATGATAGAATGTATCGGTAGTACAAGCGGATATCATGGTATTCTCATTATTTCTCATCATCTGAATATGGTTTCACTACTGTAACATTGAGTGATATAGTCTATTGACATGAACGCGAATGTATATTAACTCAGCATTTATACCTGTTTACGCTTTACATGACAATATTTTCATATTTTCTTAAAGGTAATACAAAGTTTTGGTATGGGGTCATGAATTTGGTTCAAATGAACATATTGGAAGCATATGCGATCCTACAATATTCAGTGATTGTTGTCGCGGTTGAAATCGAGTCTAAAGTTATAAAATTATAAGTAATTAAATCTTTATGCTGTATAGCTCCCTCTCAAGGTCATGATATTAATTAAGCTATAAATCAATGTTTCTTGACTAAAATCGACCGACTAGCTATTCCCGTTTGGAAATTATATACCACAACTACATATTCAGAAATTGTCATGGTCGCAGCTACTATTGTACGGCCGTAGGCGCTATTTGAAAATTATCAAAATTTACCGGGAGCACCGGTAAATCTTTATATTCAATTTTTCTCGAAAGCAGAAATGTTTTAGGGGCTAAAATTTCTAGTGCTTGTAATACATCCACAGGGTCATCCAAATATATCAAAATTGTAAAGTATCGCTATCCACCCATTTTTCAAAATTTCCCAAAACTTTGTAATACCTTTAAGATCAGTCACTGAGTGTATTCTTTTCCTTACCGATCCTCCATTCGTGGCTTTCACTAGAACAGTAACTCTGCCATCTGTGGCCCAAGCGGCAATTGCATTTGTGTTGAGCTTCACTTCATCCTTTGCTTTTTGAAGCAACATTCTGTTTGCTGCTGTTAAGTCTTCGTCAATTCCTATGTGTTTCCCTTTAACCCTAATAAGGCCAGGGGGAGGGGGCATCATGCCCCCCCCCCCCCTCCACGATTTTGTTGATTGTTCGGGAACGTATATGGATGGCGCCCGCCGCTCGTTGACTTTTTTCTTTCGAGTCTTTTTTCTTTCGAGTCATGCGCAACTTTTAAAATAATTTTGTTGACAATCGGACCTACGGTTACAAGGTCACGTGACCTTTTGTCTTTGCATGTCAGCCCGAAAATCACACATTTTCGTGATTTGTGTACAAAACATATGGAAAAGTCATTTTTCCTAAAAGCAGATCAAACATGGCTTATTGGATCTTGTTTCAAGTTTAGGTGGTTGTTTTAGGAGTCAAAATAGTGTAGTTAGAAATGAAATAAAACAAATAAAATACATAAGTTAAAAAAACAATGAAATACATGAGAAATTATCAAAACAAGGGATAACAAAAGGAATAAGCTGGCTCTTTCAATTTTTTGTTGTTGTATTATTATTCAGAATGGTCTAATGAATATATGTAGTGAAGAAGAATGCTTAAATATGAATAATATATGATTTATGGGTAAAAATGACCTTATTTGCATAAATTACCATAAATGTACAAATGAGTGAATTTTTCAAAAAATTGAAATCATCATAGTATTCTATACACTTCACTTGACATGCGTGCAAATTTTCGCGGAGATCGGCCGCTTCACGGCCGAGATCTTATGGGGGGCCATAATGCTTCCCCCCCCCCCCGGCCGTACTATAAGACCTCAAATAACCCGGCCTTTTTTGGGGTTAAGTCGTTTCCTGTTCCTGATCACTAGATGGCGAGCACGGTAAGTAGAGAACTTGACGATGATGGGTCGTGGAGGCTTCGTCTTGTCTCCTGGTCTCTTATCATGGCGCGGGGTACCAACACGATGTGAGCGGTCAATATCAACCAGATTCAGATTTACACCAAGATCTTTGTTAGCAAGATTTATCATCACCGCGTCGGTGTCCTCTTTGTCCTTTTCTGTGATGCCGTATAATCGTAGACTGTTCCTCCTTGAGTACTGTTCTTCTTCATTCAACTTGGTCCTCAATGACTTGATAACTTCAGATCTAGAAGTTTGCTCTTTCTGTAGTGAAGTTATAATGGAAGCTTGTGACTGGAGCGCATTTTCCAGATCCATTACCTTACTCTCTGTTTGTTCCAGTCGATCACGAAGATGGTGTAACTCCCTTATCACACCTTCAACAAGGGATGTCTGAAACAAGTCTTTAAATCCTTGGCTGTTGAAGTACTCTCTGACCTCATCACTCATCTGATCACATATATCATGGGTTTCCTGAGGCTGGGAAGCCATCTTCCTTGTTTTTGGTGGCATGACTCAAGAGAACAGACTTGTTGAATAGGCGAGTGTAAAAAAACTCTGGTAACTCTGGTAACAAATGGTGCAGTGTAATCAGTATTATAAAAGAACCAGTAATAGGATTACTGCTTTATACGATAGTTAAGTTAATCAAATTAAAGCATCACCATACATAGTTCTCCAGATGGTTGCACACAAAAAAGGCACGACAGTAGAACATTGTCAGTCAACAGAGCTGATATATAGAATATACTGACTCAAAAGTAAACGGATGGGACCTAAGTATCCAACTGTTTCGCTCAGAATGATCTTCAGAAATGACAATCATATTCCAGAAAATGCATGATGACTGTATCCAGCTGTACATACCTTCACAAACTAATCCAGTCCTCTTTACCTTAACATTATTCTGGCAATATCACATTCAAAATTAAATTTAGTTGATCTTTTAGGCGTGATAAACACGAGTCCACCTAATTCATATCAGTCTCTTGATAGCATAAAGATACCTGTATTTGCCCTTTTTGATACAACTTTTACTGACCTGTTTCTCTCATTTTTCTGCTTCTATTACAATCAAGTTAATATTAAGCCCTCCACACAGTCACTGTACAATCTGACTGCAACCCACTTTTGGCAAAAAATGTAGTATATGTAAAGCATTTGATATGAATGTTAAAACATGAACAATTAATTGATTGAGAATTGCAATAGTCAATTTAAGTATTCAAATAGAAATTCAAATCATAACATGCCTTCCTGAAGGAGGAAAAGCCAATTCAGCTCCGTGTCGTTGTGATGTCAGACGTACTTGTTCTTCGGTTGTTCAGAATTTGAATGTGATTTGGCCGTAACTGACTAGAGGACAAACATGCTTAGACAACGAATACAATTGCAAATTATTCCAAAATCAGCTCGCGATTGGATTGTATAGTGTGCGATGGGCTTTATACATTGTATTCTGTGGATCTGAACTGTTTTTAGTTATTATGTTCTTGTTTCTTATTTTCTGTATTATTCAGGAAGTTTGTTTATGTGAATATGCTTGACCACTAAAGACTCATTCGTAATTATATGAAGCTGTAAATTGTAGGATATATTTTGCAAAAGTTTGAAAAACAGTCGTAAGCCTTTGCAAACGGTTGTAAGACGGTGTCGCTGAAGTTTTTTTGAATCGTCAATGCTAGCGACCACGTTATCATATACAAATCGACACATTGCCAGAACCAGGAGTTAGCAAAAGCTCCCAAACATTCAGAAATAGTGGCAGAGCATTGGAAAATAGTTGCTAATCTTCTCAAAAACTGTCGCTAACATTTGCATACAGTCGCTAATAGTTGCCAACTGCCTTTCGCAAAAACTTTCGCAAACATTTGTTCAAATGTTGCTAATTGTCGCAAAACATCGCCAAAAGTCGCCAAATGTCGCAGAGGCGAACCCTGATTTTCGCCAAAATTCGTCATGCATTCGCCGCTCAGTGTAATACCCCCTCTATAGAGAGACCATTAATATATGTGAATGTTGAACATGCTTCAAGAACAGTGGTTACAAGGGATGACTCGGAAGCTTGCCATAGGATTAACCAAATAGCAACACCTTAATGTATGCATCCTGCACTGTAACTGTAGTGATTTGAGCAGGAATGCCAGTTTTCAGGCAGCAGCCTGCATTCAGGCCTGAGCAGTTAATTTGTTGGCCTCCTGATTCGAAGCTTTTAGATAATTGTAAAATTATTTTCAGGCCCTCTCTAGAATTCGAACTGCTATTTAAGTCTATTTAAGAAACATGTATATCTTATGGGTTTAAGCCTAAGACAACTCGGGTGAAGTACTTAATACTTTATGATACCCAATGCATACAGCAGGTCAGTGAACCATTGCTTTTTTTTTGTATAATTAATATGCATGCAATTGATGTAATGGTTGGAGTGCATGGTAATCTTAAAAGAGAAGCATGTGTTGATATTACTAAGACTTTAGTTGGAGCAGAAAAAAATGGAAGAAACTGATTATTGATAGACCTAATGAAGAATAAGAAAGTTGGTATGTTTTTAGATGTCTAATTGACTTATCATTAACTGGCAAGATTTGGTTTCCCTTGCTAGCAGCTTTTATTTGTTTTGCTTACAATTTCTTAAATTTTAATTTTAATTTGATGCATGCGTATTAGTATTACCGAGAACACATTCGTAAACCAACCCTCTTCATCTCTTGTTATTCCGCAATCAAGAACCAAGCAAAATAATATTATTTGTAAAATGTGTACAAACAAACAATAAACATAATTGCTTTTAAGGGTTATCAGAGTATAGGAGCAGTCTCCAATTTTAAGAATCATCAATATCTATGTCTGTCATAATTTTCTCAAACTTACATTAATATGTTTCTCTTATTTTCTTCCTGAAAACTTAAACAAACAAATACTTTGTTAACAACATCACATTTCATTTGTGAAAATCGAGAAGACATGGATTTAATTTTGTGTCATTTCTGTTTCATTTGGGTTTTCTTCAGTCCTCTCAATGGCTGTCTAGAACCGTTTTAATCTTCCAGTTTCCAAACAGGGGGAGAGAGAGAGAGAGTAAGAGAAAGAGAGAGAGGGAGGGGGAGAGGGAAGAGAGAAAGAGAGAGAGGGAGAGAGAGAGAGTAAGACAGAAAGAGGGAGGGGGAGAGGGAAGAGAGAGAGAAAGTGATAGAACGAGAGAGAGAGAGAGAGGGAGTAAGAGGGAGAGAGAGAGAGAGAGAGAGAGAAATGGAGAGGAGGGATCGAGACAGAATATTTGATGGAAAGTCAGGAGAAAGGCTGATACGCTGCCCCCCCCCCCCCCTCCCCCTTCTATCAATGACTGGCTTTTTACAGAGAAAATCATGCTACGTACAGCTCTACTTATTAATTCAGTAAAGAGTTCAAGCCCACTTTGCCTGTGAAGATAAACATACAAATTTGACCCCCCCCCCCCGAACCTCTCTCTCTCTCTCTCTCTCTCTCTCTCTCTCTACAAACACACCTAAACACAATTCAATCACGGAAGTAAAGAGAGCAACATGATTCCTTTTTTCACAGCATGAAAAGTTTGATTTAATCATAAAAGGCAGCACCTTATTATAAAAGAATAATGTCACCAGCTCTCTATCAATGAATACATGTACAATACAAATACATAACTTTCAAATATGCAATGAGCAATCAAAGATTTGAAACTATTTTTTTTTTTATCCCCGCCATCTCAGACTCTTTTATGGATTTGTTGATAGAGATGGGAAATATTTTCACCTCTTTATTAATTGCACTTCCCTAAGTACTAACGAAAATGAGAGTAAAAAAAAACGTTACTTTTATGTGCTGACAATGCTTGAGTAAAAAGGTTCAGGTATTCTTTTCCTCATGTACATGTTTTGTTTTACTCCCCATTTAGTGAATGAAGTTTACACGTTACGGTTACAGAGAACGTTGTAAAGCTCATATTTGTTGTGTCCCATCAACCTAAAAACACTAAACTTGCAAGTAAACGGCAAACAAAAAGGTCAGCACTACAAATTTACATAACGTTACGAATCCATTTTCTTGCTTTGCATGGCATTCATAAACTTTCATTAGAAAGTTAATCCTTTAGAAAAGAAATTGCACATATTAGATTAAAAAAAAAGGGTATTTAACAAAGACAAAAGGGCAATCATCAGAAAGAAAATGGGACTTATTAGAAAGGAAAAGGGGACACGTGTAAATATAAAAGAGGCACTTATCAGAGATGAATGGGGGACATATAAGAATGCGGAACGGACACCTATTAGAAATAAAAAGGGGCACTTACCTGAAATTACTAGCTCTACCCCCATCCCGCAAACTCCTGTGCAAAAATGTGTTAAAATATGTAAAAGCTTGTCAAAGAAGTTTTAATGAGACGTATTCTATTACAGTATATCTACCACAGTTATCAGAAATCCACAAACGTTATAGTAGACACAAATTAACGATTTATAGTTTTATAGTGATCCCTCTATCCGGAGTCTGTTTAAAGGGCGTTCACATATTTGCCATTTAGTGCTGCATCATCATGGAAATACGTTTTCAGATGTGTGAGATAATGTATAGAGGCATGATAATAATTTGCCTGATCATTCACTTGGGAGAAAAACAGAGGTCAATGATATAAAACATTGATAACTATCTTATTATTGGTCCAATTTATTTCAAGCTTCCGACATTGTTTATCCCTTTTTTCTGCTTTCATACGAAATAACTTATTACAATGGTTGTACTGCCCTTAACCCCCCCCCCCCTCATTTTTCCCTTTGGGGGATGCTAATTCTTATAACACAAAATGATTGCAAAAATGTCAATTTCCTGAATAGACTCGCCATTTTAGTTACATACTATTCATGCACAAAAGAAAAAACTAAATAATCATTTTTCGTGATGCAAAAGCCCTCAACTGTTTTTGACTATAATTGTGACGTGTCATCTTATTTTACAGTTGTATTAAACATCTGTACAAAAAGAACGAACCCGTCACTGTGGTCTGTGATTGTATTTGCATTACTAATGGTCTTATATTTAAGCTGTGCCCAGAACTGAAAGACCAACAAAAGGTTTTGAAATAGAGTGGCACGAAATTGCACAAAAATAGGAAAAAAACATCAAATTTTCTGATACATTTTAAAACAAAAACTTTCTTAACCACACAAGTCGATGGAAGTGATTTAAATCGGATTTTTTGTTTAAATATCTTTAAATCGAGGTGATTTAAATCGCGCCAACTCTGCATGGTAGATAGTCAAAATGAGTAGTTGTTTTCATGAGAATTCTGCTTAGAGTAAAGCAGGGGGGTTCTGGCCACTTGAAACAAAATATTTTCACTTCTTATGCTTATCATAAAACTGGTAGATCTATCCCAAATGGGTCCAACCGTATCCGAACACTTATCCCTGGACAACCACGCCCGGAAAACCACCCTCTAGGACAACTACCCCCAGGGCAACCACCCTCTTTGACGAATACCCCCTAGGACAACTACCCATGCACGGGCAACTACCCCCCAGACAAGTACCTCAGACAACTACCCCCTGACAAATAATCCCTAGGACAACCACTCTCTAGAACATCTACCCTCGGACAACTGCCCCCAGACAACCACCTCCTAGGTTAATTGTCCGGAGCGTAGTTGCCTAGAGGGTGGTTGTATAGGGTTTAATAATTGTCTGGGGTAGTTGTCCGGGGGTAGTTGTCTGGGGTAACCATCCTAGAGGTTAATTGTCCCGGGGGTAGTTGTCCTGGAGGGTGGTTGTTCTAGGGGGTAGTTACCTGGGGGGGGGGGGGGTAATCATCCTAGAGGGTAATTGTCCCGGGGTGGTCGTCCTAGACTATAGTTGTCATGTTTATGACACTTTTAGCCCGCCATACTCGACGTGTATTGCATCTAATGTGCGCGCCGCGAGATACATCAGTTCTCCTTGCGATACGTCACAACGGAAGTTTTAATACAAAAATCAATAAAATGGCAGCTTCCTTGAGGAGCAGACGACGTCGTAAATATGGCGAAGTGGGGTCTCTTTATTGTACTTGCAAGAGGATATCATTTGGCCTAGTGGCCTACTGCAATGCTTTTTATATAAAATGAAACGTTGTTTTACTCTCTTCGCATGATAATGCTTCATAGTCGAGAGGTATTCCCCTTTAAGTGTATATCTCATATTTTAATGAGTAAAAGAGCAAAGAAGTATTCAGAAATAGATGGTTTGATCGGCTAAAAGGTCATATACAGGGATATACAGTCATCTACAGTCCTAGCACGTTCACATTGTTTTCTTTTTAACAGGATCAACTTTTTTGACGACTTTTCTGACGACTTTTCTGGAATGCCGCGCGTGTAAAGCAAGGAAATGGATTGCCCAGTTTATCTCAATTTGTAGTACATGATCTTTAAAAAAAATTTTTATTGCAAGTGTCTTCCGCGTTTGAAGGAACACAATTACAAATATGAACTTTATAGCTCTCTGTAACCGTGACATGTAAACTTTATTCAGTGGGGTGTGTAACAATTAATGTACGTGAAAAAAAAAATAACCGTAAGTTTATTTCAATTTTTTTTTATTCAAGCATTGTCAGCACATAAACAACAGTTATGTTGAGGGTGTCGATTTGTATCCGTGGTTGGGGGGGGGGGGGGGGGGGGGATGATAGGTGCCAAAATATTTCCGGCAATGGATCAAAGCAACCAAAGTGGTAGAAGCGTGTGGCGAGTTGCACCCCTCCCAAGCGCGTAGCCAGGATTTAATTTTAAGGGGGGCGGTAGTGAGCACGCGAAGCGCGGTTCCTAGGGGGTTGGGTGCAGGGAGGGGAGTCCCCCTCCCCCGCGCAAAGTGCGGAAGCTTTGACGTTCCACTAAATTATTAGAGAAAGAAGACGATTCGTTGGACCGTTCTCGACTCTTAATCCTTGTTTGAATCAAATTCCCCTTCCTTCGCGCGTAGCGCGTTAGCTCTGATGTTTCATTAGATTATTAAGACGTTCCACTAAATTATTAGAGAAAGAAGACGATTCGTTGGACCGTTCTCGACTCTTAATCCTTGTTTGAATCAAATTCCCCTTCCCCCCGCGCATAGCGCGGAAGCTCTGACATTCCATTCTCGACTCTTAATCCTTGATTGAATCAAGTTCCCCTTCCCCCCGCGCGTAACGCGGAAGCTCTGACGTTTCATTAGATTATTAAAGAAAGAAGACGATTCGATGTACCATTCTCGACTCTTAATCCTTGTTTGAATCAAGTTCCCCTTCCTCCGCGCGTAGTGCGGAAGCTCCGACGTTTCATTAGATTATTAAAGAAAGAAGACGATTCGATGTACCATTCTCGACTCTTAATCCTTGTCTGAATTCATTTTCGCCCATTCCTGCGCGAAGCGCGGAAGCTTTCACATTTTATTACATTATTAGAGAAAGAAGACAATTTGTTGTTTCGTGTCCTTCATGAATTCAGTTTCCCCCCCCCCCCTACCGCGCGAAGCTGTCTGTCTGTATTCATTTTCGCCCATTCCGCGCGTAGCGCGGAAGCTTTCACCTTTCATTAAATTATTAGTAAAAGAAGACGAATAGTTGTATAGTGTACTTTGACGTTTCATTTGATTATTACTTTTAATCCAAGTCTGAATTCAGTTGCCCCCCTAACAGCTTTGCCCTGTTCGCTAAATTATTAGAGAAAGAAGACGATTCGTTGTACTGTTCTCTATATTAATCCTTGTCTGAATTCAGTTTCCCCACTGAAAATAAGTTGTGACATAATAATCTTTCTCCAAAAATGAGTTGTGACATAATAATCTTTCTCCAAAAATGAAAAATGTTTTAGGAAATATCAGGAAATAAAATGAGTGAAAAAAATAAAGATACAATGACGTGAATTTTAAAAAGGGTGAACGGAATTAACAACATAACAACTAGTGAACTATTTTATAAGTCATACTAATGTCCGAAAATCTTTCTCCTTGTCTCCGATCTCATCACGAAATCGTCACAGAGTTCATTTATGTTTACACTGTCCAGGATTGTCTGATGTGCATTGCAGATTGCTACTTTTGTGCTTCGCGCTTAACATTTAGCTCGTTGCTTTTGATGCTGCGTCTTTGCATTTGGCGCACTGCATTTCTATGATGCTGTTGATTGAACAAATTGAATAAATTCATCAATTCCTGATGAAGCCGTATGAGCGAGAATTCAATTTATTCTTGTCTCATATACGGTTGTCTTATTTACTTCGTATATATGTATGTATTATGAAAATGAGATAGCAAAATGTGTATATTGATGGTCATCTTGCGAGTAATTACCATTAACTACTCTCATCGGACTCTCATCATTAATTTTTCTCTTCATTTTTTTAATTTTTTTATGGTGAATTATTGGGGGGGGGGGGATGATTGTACAGGCCACCCCCCCCCCACACCTGAAATATGGGGGGGGGGATATATCCCCCCCACCCCCCCCCCCGGATCGACACCCATGGTTATGTTTACTCTCAATTTCGTTAATACTTGGTGAAGTGCAGTTTATACAGATGTCTCAGAAAGAGTCTGAAATGGCGGTGATAAAAATAAATAAATATATATATACGATTAATAGGGGGGAGCAGGGTATCTTCCTTCTTCCAGAACTTGCATCTAATTTTCTGTATCATTCTGTTCCCCCCCCCCCCCCCCTCTCTCTCTCTTTCTTTCTTCCTGTTTGGAAACTGGAATATTAAAACAGTTTCCGACAGCCAAAGAGAAAATTACCACAACAACAAAAAAGTGTACCAAGTGAAAAACTAAGTGACACAAGATGTTATTTCACAAATGAACAATTCTCACTTGAATATTTATTGCTGTCTTCGACAAAACGCACATGACTGTACATGTACCAATGTACAAAACATTGCTCTTCACAACACAGAATATTTTTGACATCTTTGTCAAAAGTACTAATAAAGTGTATAAGCCTGAAAAAAAGAAAAAAATGTTACCTCCCAGGGATAGTCCACCCTGATATTAGGTTTTGTTGTTATCAAATGTACATGTTTTTTTTTGCTTTAACGCAGAAAATAAGGGAAAAGGATTAATGTAAATTTTAGACAATCCTGATAGAGAGAGAGATGTTAATGACTCTTAAAATTGGTGATTGCTCATACATATTTCCCATGTAAGGACTGACCGACCGGTGTAAACAAGCCCCAAGACTCGTTCAGATTTGGCGCGGCAAAAGCACTACATTTTTATAATGATGCAAAGTATGAATTTGCTTCACATTTCGGCATCTTATCATACAGAGCTCGGTTGCGGCCCGTGGGACAACGGTTGCCCAACAGTTGCCATTCATTTACATGTAAGGAAAATGGTGCCAGGTATTTTTGCTGCATCGTATCTGAATGAGCTTTGGATGTTAGTGAAATGTAGACATTCACGGTTTCTGTGATTTAGTTTGCCTGCCCCATTCCTGGCAACTTGTTAGATAATGCTCATAGGAATCACGACAATGATGTTTATTTTAAATGATTTACATCCTTTGCTTTGTATGATTTTTTACTTCTATGTAATTCTTTTGTATACATTTTGTTTTGCCAAATAATAAAATAATAATAATAAATTACTTCAAACCCCCACATATTTTAGTTCAAGCTATTGAATTTTGAGCCCTTTCTCCCATTTTCAACAATAACATTTATGAAATTGACATAACTTCTGAGTATTGATCTCACTTAGAATTACAATTTTTTATTTCCTCGTAAATATATTACGGAGCAACATATACATGTAAACATTGACAAATCAACATTATCCAACTTAGAAATATCTTTATTTCTAATTCACAAGATAAGTTCACACACAAATCAATTTGGTTAGATCGCAAAATATTCTAAAATAAACACACCATGTTAACACTCTTTTAGAAAGGGATGTGTTGCAATGCATGTACACATTTGGATTAAAAAAAAAGAGTAATATACTTCCCATTTCTCTTTTTAGCTCAGTGAATATGCCCCTGCGTGCTGTTACCATTCATTAACTCTTTCAAAACAAAAAGAAATGCTGTTTAACGTTTCATATGCAAAATAAAAAACTTCATGAATAATACAGAAAAGAAGACACAAGTACATAGACTAAAAGCAGTTCAGAATCAAACTATATTGGTCGAGTATTTAGACAAAACTTGTCATGTAGTGGGGAAATAAATAAACTTTCATTCTTGTGAACAGATAAATAACTGAAATTTTGTCCAAAATGTATTTTTCTATATTAGTCTGAATGAGCATGCCTTACACTGTAGATAATATGTACATTTAGATGTGTGAGATATTTCATCACTTCATCACATGTTGATGTAATTTCAGGCATACAACTTTAAAAAAAAAGAATCTATAATGCGTGACAACAAACTGTATTTTGACTTGATACCTTCCAGTCTCAAAGACTAAGAATCAATTTTTAGAAATGATACAATCAGAAGGGTTCTCATGAGACAACACCTATAGGTTTTGAGCTTGGGGTTATGCTTCATATTCCTCACTGCACTTAAACTTAATAGAAAGGATATAAAACAAGTCAATACAAAGATTACAATAATACAAAATAGGCAAGAAATAAAGCAGTACCATGAAAGAAAATAGACTTACTATTTCACAAGGAATCACATTGTAAGCTCTGAATACAATGCACAATTTTACAGTGTACACATATACAAAATGTATGTACATGTATAAAGTTTTCAATTATTTTCAAGTTCATTCATAATACTACTGTAGTTGCAATAGGATTAAGGTATTTTAGGAAAGAAAAAAAAGTGTAATAATAATTATAGGGGGTTCTTGTTTAACGCTCATGTCTGTCAGATTAGATCTCCTGGCACTCCACAGCTATGATCCCGGCTTTAGCACGGCTGCCATTTCAAGGAATCAATTCCATAAATAATTGAAATAAAACTTTTTCATTTACATCAACAAAATTGAAATACCAGAATTGTTTTCTTTCAGTTTAGTATCCAAATTCCTACATATCAAATGACTAAACAAATTGTTAGCAAATTCAGGAGTACACATGGACAGGACAAGTTTATGATGATATAAAAATAAAAACAATCGGGTTAAACACGGGGCAAAACAAATCAAATATTTAGCAGAAGAGAATTGTGTAGCGCTATGCAGGAGCATAGCAACGAGCATTACTTCCAAAACCAACATTTTTTTTCTCCATTTTTTGTTTTCTTCCACATTTCCTCCAAACTACATTTATTCAATTGATACTCAATTGAGACATTAAATACATTTTCTTTTCAAATTCAATTTGTAGCAAGTTTCTACTTCCTGGTTGACAAATCATATAAAAAGATTCCATTTTATTTTTGTACATATTCACATTATCTTGTTTTGCTTTTATAATCATAACAATCCTTGTCTTAAAAAAAAACAATCATGTCAACCTTGTAATACTTTAAGTTTAAATCTCAATCCATGCGTACTAATCCCCATGAACTGCATTCATGCAATCTTTCTTAATGACTTAATTTAATCTGTTCTCCTTGAGGAGCGCACATTACGAACAAAAGGCACTGTCTTGGTACATATTGGTAAGTTCATTACATGCAAATACAGGTCTCAAAATCACTACGTATCCATTCATATTCATGTAAGAAATTACATTAAAACCCCACTGCACTACTCATAGCAACTTGCGCCCTCTATAGCAAACAATGCATAATCGAAGCCTGTTAGTCCCCCATGATCCTCTTTTTCTTATGTTAATTAAAAGCTGATTTGATGAGATAACCACCTGTCATCGGTCTAATCCCCCTGGCCAAACTAGTGCAGATGGCCTTTAAGAGCGGGAGCTTTGTTTTCTTTTAATCCAGCTTCAGGATTACTTCTTGTTTTTCCTGTAGATTTTTTTAACAATTTACATTGTAACCATGTCATCTTTGTGAAAGAAAATTATTCATCACGACACTTGGCCTTTCTAGTATTAATATAGACTTACAGAGGCAAAAAAGGTTACACAATTAAGTTTTTCAGACGTCTTAAGCAATGAATTTGCTGGATACTTATCAATAGGATATTCAAGTACATGGTCTTTGATTTAAAGAAGGCTCAACACTAAAAACAGGCACCTTGGGGCACATGGAGGCAGAGAAAAAAAATACACAGGGCTCGGGCGAAATAGCCCCTTAAATGCCTAAAAGAGCACCCGAAAATCAGAAGAGAGCCCCTGTAAATACGCATAGAGTTCAATGCAAAACAAATTTTAGAGTGTTATTTTCATTTTCATATTTTTTTTCCCTGCATGGAGGTCCCCCAAATCCAAGCATGTAACCCCAAATGGTCAAATTTTGACATAGGGCTCATGCGTACAGACCGTGCAAAAGTTAAGTATGGACCCCCTCTCCAAAAAAGTTTGTGTGGTGCCCTGTTTAAAGTAGAATGTAGGTTTTGCCATTCGTCCCAACCGGCAGTTCAGAGCAATTTGGTTTGCTAGCATCTTTGAAGTTCTAAGACTACATTTGCATTTATTTCAGACCAAACCAAGAGGATGCCATGATCTACAAGTAGACTGGAGCCACTTACGTGAAGATTGTAACCCAGGTCAAGATAGAAGTCAGCATCCAGGCACAACCCGACTAGAACAAATCATTCTAGTACAACAAGCAAGATGTTACACAGGAATAATTTGATTTACATTACAGATTAAAGCGGGACTGCACTACTTGCGCCCTCTATATAGCAAGCAATGCCTAATCGGTGACCGTTGGTCCCCCATGATCCTCTTTTTCTTATGTTAATTGAGAGCTGATTTGATGAGATAACAACCTGTCATGTGACCTTGCAGGGTGGTCTAATCCCTCCTAGCCAAAATAGTACAGATGGCCTTTAAAATGAACCCTCTGTTCTGCAGTGACTGAAGAGATGATGTACAGCCAAGTTCAATTGTATACTCAATGGATTATTCCTTTAAATTACATTTCAAATCAATGCCTCCGGCATCACCTCTGGTACTGGAGGAACGAAACGTAAAGTCCTCTAGGTAAGACCAAATGTTGATTCACAATTGATTGCAGGGTTTAAATGATCATTACTATTTCTATAGCATGATGTTTACTTTAATCTCATCCATGTTTTTCATAAACTTTAATAACAAATTAAGCATATCACATCACGTTTCCACAAATTTGGATTACCATCTACCTTTCTTTCTCTCCCATTTTGAGACAGAATGTGTCTGATTGAGAGCCAACTCATACTGAATTTTGAGCTTGATCTTTGACATTTAAAAAACAAATGTACCTTAAAATCCAACTGATAAGACTGCAAAGATGATATCTTGACTCTTAACATGGAAGCATCGTGTCATTAAACTAAGGTACATTTTGTTTTGATCCTTGCAATTAATTCTTCCATTTAAAGAGAGCTTTTGGATATGCAGACCAGGGGGGTGTTTTGGACTTTAAAATTGTGGAGAGCCATTTGTAGCCTTAAAATGAAATATGTTCAAAAGTGAAAATTCAAGTATTTCAGACTTTTTATAAATTCCACATCAAGAAAATGAAATCTCCTTGGTAATAGAAAATATAAAAGATTTGAATCAACATTTTATGCCTTTTAAAATAACTTTAACAAAATGTTTTCATAGATGCTAACGGCTTTCCATAATTGTAAGTCCAACTTAGAGATAAGTTCAACTTAGGATCTTTGTAAAACACCCCCCCCCCCCCCCCCAGAATCCTTAAAAGAGGCTCATTTTCGCCTCCCAGAAGTATATTATGTGCAATAGTCAGGTAATTTAAATTGTATACACTCCTATACACTCATTCATTTTCTTAGTCCATGGTGGAGGTTTAAACCAACCATGCGGTAGACCATGGGATAAATCAAACGGTTGTGAATGCAGGCTATAGTCTTTCTCTATTGCGTGTCTGTTTCATCCAATTGCTACAAGAATCTTCTCTTGAGGATGTCCAACGTGTGGGACCACAACAGTTGTTTCTCCACATTCATCAATCGCAAGCTACCTGTGGCTTCCTGCATTGAAACCGGATTGAAATAGTTTGAGATGAGCGACGGGACAGAAAAGCCTCTTTCTTCAACGTCTACAATGTACCCTGATGGCAGCGCTCTATAAAGCGTAATTGTCCATTCCTCTTTCAACTGCTGTCATCCGATGAACACTCGTCACTGTCGTCGTTTTCGTCTTTGGCGCCCTCATTGGCGTACTCGTCGTCAGTATTCTCTTCGTCCTCCTCGACAACTCCGTCCCATTTGCGCTTCCTGGCTAGTCTCTTCTGTATAGTCGCCTCGCTGAGTGGCATCCTATGAGCTTCGACCAAGGGGTATATAAATTCTATGGCTTCACTGATGTTGCCTACAGCTGGGGCTGTTATCAAGAAAAGGAAAAAACACAAGATACGAGATTACATTAGATGTGTTGGGGGGAAAAAAAAGTTACAAGGTGCCAAATGTGATCATTAAGTCAATGAATATGGACACTACAGGGCGAACTTATTGTCCTGTGGTATAATTCTACTTTTAAAATAAAAATACAGCCTACATGTAGGTCCTTATAAAACTTCCCAGCTAATTTCCTATGGTGAACTGCTATGCCACACATCCTATTCTATTGCCCACTTTTTCCAACAGCTAACAGGTACAAAACATTCCATTTTTTACTTGCGCTATCAAGAGTCATATCCACTAGACTTCACATACACATATGTCACCATCTGTGAACATCTTTAAATCAAAACTGAAGGCACATATTTTCAATTAACTGTAAATCTAAGCATATCAGGAGCTCTCGTAGCGCAGTAGAATATATACTTAATGTTGGATAGTTTCTGTGCTCTATAAATGTACTATTATTATTATGTTTAACAAGAAAGTGAGAAAGATAATGGAGAGTTATATAGGGAAACATGATCACCTCATCACAAAGAGAAAGACCACCGCAGTGATTTGGGCATGTAACTAAATGTAAGAATAGCTTGGCAAACACCATCTTGCAAGAAGGAACTAATGGGAAATGAAAGAGGGGCAGACCAACTAGGACATGGGACTGATAAGATCAAGCTGTGGATAGGAATGCCATTTGAGCAGCTTCATGTTAAACTAGAACAGCTAAAGGCCGTTTGAGAAGCTATATGTGTAACTAGAACAGCTGAAGACAGAAACCTGTGAACCTGTGAGGAGAACCCATGTCTCAAGGGCTATTTCCTTGCCGCCCAAACAGCCTCCAAGCTGCGGGACATAGATATATCAGGGGGGTGTTTCACAAAGATCATTAGTTGAATGTATCTCTTAGTTAGACTTAACAATTATGGAAAGTCACTGGCATCTATGAAAATAATTTGTAAAAGTTATTTTAAAAGGCATAAAATGTTGATTCAAATTATAAATATTTTCTGTTACCAACAGGGATTTCATGTTCTTGATGTGAATTTATTAAAAGTCTAAAATACTTGAATTTTCACTTTTGAATATATTTTAGTCTAAGGCTACAAATGGCTCTCCATAATGTTCAAGTTCAACTTAGAGTTAAGTTCGTCTTAGGATATTTGTGAAACACACCCCAGGTGTCTTAGAACTCTGCTTACCTGTGACTGTGATGCTACCTGTAGAGAAGATCTTAAGAGTTGCCCTAGGTTGGTAGAGCTTGTAGGTGACAGCAGGATGGAGCTCAGGCTCGTAACTGGATCAAGAATGGAATAAAATAAGATTTCAAATTCTTGACAGGACTGGATTGCGAGAGGGGATGCCCATATTCTCATATTGGCAAAATAAAGTGTTATTTTAGAGTTGACCCTTACTGTACTGGAGGAGGAAAGGGGGTGTCAATGTTGATTTTGCACTGTCATTAAAAAGGGGTTCTTTCAGACTTGACGCTCCACAATTAATTTGCCTGGTTTAAGAATAAACTTTTCTCTTCCATCTTTCTGAACATGACTCAACATTGATCTAATTGACCAATTTTTGCCATAACAATGAGTGATTTGATTGCCATTAGAGTAAAAAAAAAAAAAAAAAAAACATATTGCCCCCC
Organism: Strongylocentrotus droebachiensis; assembly: GCA_035222895.1. Taxonomy (NCBI): domain Eukaryota; kingdom Metazoa; phylum Echinodermata; class Echinoidea; order Camarodonta; family Strongylocentrotidae; genus Strongylocentrotus; species Strongylocentrotus droebachiensis. The sequence goes on along the minus strand of JAVYIG010011565.1, from coordinate 17,792 downwards.
CCCCCAACAAACAAAAAGTTTAAATCATATGTATTCAACTGAAAAACATGTACATGTCAAAGGAAAGTGAGAAAATTCTATTTTAACAGATAATTGACATTTTTAAACTGAATTAAACTTCAATGTTGGTGGGTAAGCATACATAGATATAGATTGGCTTAACCAGAGAGGCCACTCACTTTCGAGAGAAAACAGGAACCTACCTTGCACTATTTTGATGTTTTTCTGAGAAGTCCCTGATTCGTATAGCAAACGGCATCGAGCACGTTCCTAAAACATTTACAACCTTGTACTTTGAAAGCCGAACCTGAAAGAAAAAGGACAGGAAAATTAATAGTATTTACAATATATGTTCAGTTCAGTTTATTTTAACCATAAAAATGAAACATGTACATACAAATGAGTAATCAGGGGTGATAGTGAGCATTAAAAAAAAAAAAAGGTTTTTTGTTTTCCCCTCAACCAAGCCCCCCTTGAGTAAAAAAAAAAGAAGAGGATTCGCGGGGGGAAAATGGAATCTTACAACATTCCCCCCTTTCGAGTAAGGAAATTGGGACAAAATTGGGAAAAAAATAGGGCAAAATAGGGAAGAATAGAGAAAATAAGAGGGAAATCAGGGTAATCAGGAAAATCAGGATAAAATAGGGAAGACAAAAAAAAAATTGGTAAAAAAAAAAAAAAAAAAAAAAAAAAAAAATCTGATTTTTTTTTTTTTTTTTTAATCGGGAAGAAGAAAAAAAAAATCCGGAAAAATAAAAAAAAATCGAGAAACCGATTTAAATCAGGTTTTTATCAGGCCTGAGTAACACAGTAAACATAATACGGTAAAGGACACCCTCAGAAGCAAATTGCTTGTGGTAGGGCCTTAAAAAGAAAAACAAACTACACATAAATTATACAGTTACCTAAGTTACCTACATGTAAGTTAAGAATGGTGGGGTACAAAGCGGGATAGGTCAACAAACTTTGGATCTCATGGTTCGCTGTTCAAGTCCGACCACAGCAATAATGTCCTTTGGCAAGACCTTTGGCAAGACCTTTATCTGCATTTGCCACACTCAACCCAGGTGATGTAAATGGGTACCTGGCAGGAATAATTCCTTGAAATGCTAGAGTGCCATAATGGCAGCCATGCTAAAGCTGGGGTAAAAATGATTGTGCAGTGTCAAGTTTGACAGACATGAGCTCTATACAAGAATCCACTATTGTTTTGAATAGACTGGACTTGCAATATCACTAGGGGAAATAATTTGAGTGACCCAAAACATTCATCAAGTTAAGGGAATGCAATAATTTATCTACACTGTAATACCCTCGTTAACCCAAATATCCATCACACTTTATTATGTACATGTACATGGGCAAACCATTGTACATGTACAGTGTACAGATTTCAGGATTGTTTTAAACATTCATGAGTCATGTTCATTTAACCTTGTAATGTGCTAATTCAATCTTCAGTGTGAAACAAGCGCTACAGCTGGAATCCTCTGTTATCGTTCCAGATAATTAATGTTATTTATCTCACTTGATATTATGTTACTTCCCCTCAATAGAATCTTAGATCATCCTTACAAAATCTCTTAACCGTCCCAAGATGTAGGACCAAATCAATGGAAATAGAGCTTTTTCATTTCAATCACCCACATTATGGAATTCTCCCCCATCGCTCCCAGCACAAAATTGACCTGTTTATTAAACAATTGAAATTCCACCATATTCAAAATTGTTGTTGCTTTGTAATAATTGTAGTTTATTGTAATTGTTATTTGAAATATTTTGGTAAAACTGTGTATTTGTATACATGGAATATAAATGTAGAGTATATCTGTATTTCTAATTTAAGTACCGGTAGTATATTTTTTATGTCATGTTATATTATGTAATTTATGTAAAGCGCACTGATATGTCTTAGGACAGAAATTGCACTATATAAGTGGTACGTATTATTATTATCATATATGCACAGTAGAAAGTTGTTGTTAATGGATGTGAACAACATTTTCACCATCATATTATAAGTCAGATTTAATCCAAATCACTATGCGTTCAGAAATCTGATCCAAATGTACAGATAGCTGCTGACAGATTCATGGTAATATTCAAACAAATTGAGGGTTGTTTAAACATATTTGTGGCCATACACCCAGTAAATAAGATCGATTGATCTATCTGTAATTGAAAAACAAGTCAGGAAAATCTTGGAACCAGCAGGATTTGAACCACAAATTTGTACCTACCAGGATAAAATTTGTAAGCCACAAATATGTTTAAACAATTGAAATTTATCTCAAGAAGCATTAAATTTATAAAAACAAATTGAGAGTTGTTACTTACATTAAAACCCAATTTCTGCAATGCCCTCGCACATCTCCTTGCATTCTTCTTTGCATGTTCTTCACTATAAACAAACAACAAAACAGTCATCATACAAACATGTTAAGGCTATGATTAAGTCCAGCAGTTTAAAAAAGCAAAGCATCATTCAATTATCGTTCAATATTCTTTCTTTCTTCCTCTTACTGTAATGTCACATGATATATAAAATGCATACTAATGGATCTCTTCATTTCATCATCTGTTTACCCGGTAAGTGACATTTTGAACAATTAGCTATTTTTATCTTTTTACCCTTTTTCCTTCTTTTTTGTGTGCACATGTATGCTAAGGTCCATCCCATGAGAATGTTAAAAGTCATCAAAAATGGTTTAAAGTTCCTTTACATTCATTCCTCATTTACATGATCGGTAAATTTCCTTCCACTCTTTAAATAAATGTTTTTACAGGCATATTTTGTGAAGTGATCTCTTTTGGAGAATTCACACAGGAGATGAGGTACATATTTATACAAAAAACAACTTCTTATTTAGGGGGTAGTGGTTTAAACTAAAGCTCCTCTGTGATCTCCATGCCCCTTGACAGGGCACAGTACAGTTTCCAGATCACCTTGGGGAATAGTTTTAACCATGCCCCTCTAAGGAGCTAATATTTGTATAGTATTCACCTATCGTTGCCTGTGATGGTGATTTTTCCTGAAGACCAGATAGTAGCAGTGGCAGACGGACGGCGGAACCTCATGTTTACTTTCTGTAATAAGAAAAGAAATTGTTTTATTGTACAAAAAAAGAAAGAAACAAACAAACAATACTTTACCTGATAACTTTAAGTTTAAAAAACCAACATAAAGTGTGTGTACAGGAGGTTGCAAATGTCAGTAGAATCATACACATTTTGTAAGTGCTTTTACATGTAAGAATTACAGACATTTGGAGTCCTGCCATAAGTCTGGATTCCACTAGAATCTGGAAAGAGACAATGGAAGTTTTTTTCATTTGAATTAAATAAAACCTTGAAAAAACAACATTCCGTTTAAATTGTAATCGGTTTTAAAACCTCAATGTGACACAAAAATATGCACAGAGTAGGCCTACACCTGTACCATGCAATATCTGCATATTGAATGTCAAATCACAGATTTTCATCAAACATACTGTAATGGATAACAAGATAAATACAGTTTAGTAATGACCACACAATTTCTTAAATTTTAAAAAGCATTTTGACAAAAAAGATACAATCTTTCAAATTGATTTGCAAACAAAGTCAGCATCACATTTAATCGCCATCATTAAATAAAAAAAGAAAGAAAGTGAAATCCATCTTACCCCATATTCTCTCCTGTATTCCACATTGGAACCATACTGCCCTATCCTCCGTAGATTTAAATGGCATCTCACACCAAAAGCACACACAACGTTATTGATATAAATGTCTACACTTGGTTCATTTGTATTTGCATCCTCCTTCCCTTGCTCCTCCTCCTCAACCTCTTCCTTCTTTACATGTACATCCAATGCTCCTCTATCACCCAGGCCTGTGTCTTTTATCCCTTCCAACTTCACACCTTCTTTTGTGTCCTCATCATCGACACGCCTGATGGAGGTATCTCGGTAAAATGTTGCAGGTTTAGGTGGATCCTCGGATATGTTCTCCTTTTTTATACTTGCGGCGTTCATGACTGAGGGATTCATGAGCTGGGGCTGGGTGGCAAACGTGAATGAATTCATCGTTGTCCCTGCCACTCTATGCCTCTCAAACCGTCAGTGGAAGAGCGACTGTGTTGATTGGTTTTGGTGCTCCTTGCTTTTGACAGATGCAGACTTCTTTTCACAATTTGGGCGCAATGCCAAGGGGCTCCATGTTGGGCTTGATGCAAGTTGAGTGTAGACTGCTGTAATCATGAGGGGGAAAAAGATACAACAAATATATCAATACAAAGTCTATAAAAATAAAACGTCTTTGAAATCAAAAGTAGACAGTGAACTTTTATGAAGTAGTACAGTAAGTCAACAAATTTCACGAGAAATCTGCTTAGAGCAAGGGAGGGGGTTTCGGGCCTCTTAAAGCCCTGCTGTACTACTTGTAACTACTTGCTCCCTCTATATAGAAAACAATGCCTAATCAGTAACCATTGGTCCCCCATGATCCTCTTTTTCTGATGTTAATTAAGAGCTGAGTTGATGAGATAACCACCTGCCAGTCACTATGCAGGGAGGTTTATTCCCTCCTGGCCAAACTAGTGCAGAAACCGTCATAACTACAAGATCAACGACATCTCGACAATGTCGCTCAACTTGTCCGCTAAGTGTTTCACAAAACTGTCTTTGCAAGTATGAGAGACAACTTCCGTGACAATTGCTTGTCACGACTCCGAACCCGCGTCATATTTATTTAGAACGCCATCTCAAGGCAACTTTAAGTTAGTCTATGGGCAGCAAACAAATTAAAACTGAAATTTTATTTTTGTAAACTTATTTCCTGATCTTCAAGCTCTCATTTCACTGATCATTTCTAATTAAGTAATTAGTCTTAATATGTAACCTTAGAAAAAACAAACAAACTGTTCTTAAAAGGTTTTAAAGCATTAATGAGTAAATAAGACAAATATAATTTGTACATACATCAGTCTACCATAGAAAAGTCGCTGAAGATCAAATAGTCTGTAGGACTAGTTACATACCCATTCTGAAAATGACAACTTTTTTGTGAAGGAATTTCTCAAGAAGTTTTCCATTTTCAAACCTTATCTTGATAAAAATCATATCACATAAACATTTGATAAATAGTCTAAATGTTAAAACTATGAGTCATAACATTTTGTTTTAATAATTATTTTCTTAACTTGAAAAACAAACAGAGTCTTCTTTCGAGTGGTTACGAGTTATATGTTATCCTCTTATTTGCATTTTCGCTCATCACCAAAGCAACCTCGAGTTTCATCAATTTTATTCACTCCACTACCCATCCTCCCAAACCAGCGCTATAGTATAGTTCAGCTTAGAACTATAAGCTCAAGAAAGATTACCAACAGTCTTTTTCAAGACTACCAACAGTCCTTTTCAGGACTACATGTACACACACACTCAACAAAGAAAGATTTTGACAGTTCCTTTCACATATTTGTCACTGATAATGGACATGGTTTTGTGAAGCAGTTTATCCACTTCCTGACATCTCCGTAGGTCGCCGACAAAGATGTGATCATGACTGTCATGAAACAACCCCCAGGGCCAAGGTTACACCAACTCCAGGAAGCTCCGACACCGATGTATCGGCGTTGGAGCTCCCTGGAGTTAAGGTTACACATGGAAACAGAACCAGAGAACAGGGAAAAAAATCAAAGTGAAAGAGTCAAAGACAAAGTCAAACTTCAAAGACTACTGGCTGTACTGCATGCACAATCAGATTCAGAACATTACACAGACACGCAGTACAGTTGTTCCTTTAGTGTGTGATGTTATATACTGACCTCCCTACAATTTTGCCTAGATAACCTTGAATTTGAAATGAGCGCGAGGTCAACTCACGACAATTGACATGGTCAGTGACATGACACTGAGAAAATTAATTAGGGTCTAATAAAACTAGCATTTGTCCATCTTCTCCTGTATAGGTGGTGGAGCCAAACGTAGTCTCAATAAAACAATAATCGAGATCAGAGGCTGAAGCTTTAGGGTACAGTTTACTTATTTATTTTACTTTTTTCCGTCTAGATCTAGATCTAGATCTAGTCTAGAGTAGACTAGACCGAATTTTCCGTCTCTTTCGTTCGTTAGCCTCTTATTGGGGTAGGGTCGGCTCTCTCTTTAGAGACGGAAACAAACTATACCGCCAAATGTGTAGGTTATGTGGGCAAATTAGTACACCAAACTTGCAAAACTTATCCCCGAATTACTCCTTTCACAGGATGCATATCTGCTTCATTTTATATTGTAAATTAGGTAAAGGCTTAACTACTTCGGTTCCACTTACTAACTTGACTGAAATAATCCGTTTAATGGTCCATTTTTAGGAAATTATGGGTCAAAATCGACATCCATGATAAAAATCTTGCAGCGGGAGTTTAAACTCTCGCTGCGCATGGATGTCGATTTTGACCCATAATTTCCTAAAAAATGGACCATTAAACGGATTATTTCAGTCAAGTTAGTAAGTGGAACCGAAGTAGTTAAGCCTTTACCTAATTTACAATATATAATGAAGCAAATATGCATCCAGTCATGCCATGCCAGTGTCATTGTCACAGAGTGAAAGGAGTAATTCGGGGATAAGTTTTGCAAGTTTAGTGTACTAATTTGCCCACATAACCTACACATTTGGCGGTATAGTCCGTTTCCGTCTCTAAAGAGAGAGCCGACCCTACCCCAATAAGAGGCTAACGAACGAACGAAAGAGACGGAAAATTCGGTCTAAGAGTAGACATGCCGGTCTGTCTGCAACAACGTACGTTGACCGGATATGTCATGTATTGTACCGGGGTACACAAGGGGTGATTCACATTGCGGTTCCGCTGGCAGAAGTGCTGGAGTAGGCCGCGCGACGGGCATGCAATTGGATAATACTGCTTATCTATTTACAATATTATCAGGAAATAGGGTCTCCACAATTTTATAATTCCTGAAATAGCCTTAATACATTCTCGTCATTGTTCTAGCAGATCATAATAAAAGGTGAAAGAAAGTAGTATTTTACCAACTTTACTCGAGCGTCGAATTCCTTACAGCTCTTCCAGGCCATCCACGTACGGCACAGTAAGTAATGAACCAATCAGAGCTTTCGTACCTTACATGTAGATCTGAAACTATAGTATCAAAATTCAGTAAGAAAAGATAAGAATTTAATCTCATATTTAATATTCAGACTCTATTGTGATGTTTATTTCTCCTATTATAGATACAATGTATATATGTATATAAAACTGAAAAACAAAATGTTCATTCATGTTATAGATATAATGAGTGTTTTTGTTCTGTCCAATGAGGAAGTGTGTATTATTGGAAGTCTAAACTAATTTGCATATAGCCCGCGATTCTCGAAATTCAATTCCGCATCAAACTATTTTTACTACGCGGCTTTATTTTCAACTCACTCTCCTCACGGTAGCACCCTCGTCACATTTGGAACAGAGTCAGAGAAGTAAGGGTGATTTAGAAGGTAACTCCAGTAATTGTTATTTGCTTGTTGTTCTTCTTCTCTGTTTTAGTCTTCATCTTCTTATTTATTCAGTAGATCTAGTGTCTAACTCTCATAATTGATAATTAATAGACCTAGGCCTAGGCCTACACTACAATTTTTGCTGCATTAGGCCCTACTATCCTGGGCCTGGCTGTGTATTAAAAGCTGTGCTATTGATTCTCAACACTTCAAACACCACTGTACAAAACTCAACTGATTTCACTAAAAATCGGTATTTTAGTGACGATTGATAACACCTAAATAGCAGTAAAATACAATTTTTCAACTTTCCGATGTTAGAAAGAATAATTTAAAAATTCAAATTGTGAGTCTACTGTCAAACTTGCCGATCAAGCGCATCGGCATGAATGTGTGCATCTGTGTGTTGTGAGTGTATTGACTATTCATGTATTCAAATAATGCCTATTAACACATAGTGCATTGCTAAAGGTCAATACGCATTAGCATTGACTCTCTATGCTTTGCTGGAGTGAGTTCCACTGGTGCTCCGCAGCGCAGCAGCGCAGCAGCGCAGCCAGGTCCGGGGAGCGACCACCGCCTCGCCTTCGACGGGGCTAGAGGACGGGATTCCCAAGATGAATTATCTGAAGCATTTTTTTAGGGTGGGGCATAGTTAGCAGGTTTGAGAATTTTTTTTTTTTAAATCTATGAAATAAAGACATCAGCAGGAATCAATATTAATATTATAAATATTTGGATGTCAACCGACCGACCTACATGTAGCTTAAACCAGTCTTATCAAACCGGAAACTATATTCGCGGTGTCATCCTGACGTTGTCCGGATGACATTCTACCCCGTTCCAGTTAAGACGCGTCAATCGGGGTAACATCAGGAGTTCAGGACAACTTTGAGGTGACATCGAGGTGAGTTTCACCCTAGTCGGGCCAGGGTGAGATCGCGGTAACATCCGGACGACATCCTGACAACGTCCTGATAAACGGCATTAAGAGTTAAAGACGCGCGCGGAACTCTACTCGGGTAGATGACGTCAGGGCCGCACTAACGTACACTATGCGCACCAGCTGATCGCGATGAGGGAGGTGCGGTTGTTATGGTAACCTACCCGAGTGAGGTTTTTGCAGATGGCATGTTAAGAATAAGACTATGTCCATGAGCCTGGCAAAAGCTCACCCCATGTTTTACAATCAGACCCCCAACTGTTTCTTATTCACATATCGGTCGGGTGAGATCGAAAAAGTTCTATTAAGACAGGGTTTAAGACTAGATCTAGACCCTAGTTTAAATTGCTCATTTTGAGTTTGATTTATCTGTTTAAAATGTTTTCCAGAAAATAGCTTATAATGCCAGAGAAGGGCAGTTTCTATCTACGGCTACGGATAAATACACTGCTCTGTTTAAAGTTCATGGAACTCTGGCTAAGGTCACCGCAAAGTATTGTGGGACTGCTAGGTCAACCTGGGATTTTAGTGTTGCGCGCTCTCAGTTGAGTGGGTTGGGCGCGTCAGGGTAAAATATTCTGATCACGTGATCACTAAAGGAATGAAGAAAGATTTTATGAGAAAATGACAGGATGAAAAAAATAAAAAAAATAACATAGGAAATTTAGGGGTCTAGACCTAAAGGACAGATAGCAAGAGAAGATACAAAAACAAAAACAAAAAATACATAGTGAATGATGGAAGAGAAAGAAATTAATTATTAAAGAATAAAGAATAGGCCTACAAAAAAAAAACATGAGATTAAGAAATGATATTAAAGGAAAGAAAAAATAAAAAATAAAAGAAGTAGTGATCTAACCAGACCTTTGCAACGGTATACTGCCGTTCTCTGAGCCATTGGAAGAAGGACAAGAACAAGAAGAGAAGATACTGATAGAAGTAATAGAAGGATGAAATCTGACTTAGACATTAAAAACAAAATTGAAGAAAAGTTGTAAGGAGAAAAATAAAACATATCTCTCATTGAGACTCTTTTTCTACCATTGATTGTGAAATGTTCCTAGTTCAGAGTTTTGTATGTTTTTTTTTCTTTCTTTCAGATCTCAAGTAACAGCATATTCCCCAAGAAATCATGAACACAGAGAAGAGTACATCCACAATGACCCCATTGGCAACCTCCAATGGCAGGAAAGCAGTGCGGAAGGCAAAGAAGTTCTCAGACAGTTCGGTAAGACTTTCCAACACTGTCTTTCTGTTGGTGCTCACTAAAGTCACAGTCCAAGCGCTTTTTATTATGGCAATTTAAGGCTGAGACTGATTTCCTGTCTTGCATTGTCTTGTATACAATACAACAACACAAGTTGTACAACATTTTTCTCTTCTTTTTTTTTCTTTCTTTTTCTCCTACATAGTAGTTTTTAAGATTTGCTTGTTACATGCCTCTCCCAAGGTTATGATGAGCGTGTGTGGATCATTCATTGACAAATAGTCAAATCCTGGCCAATATAGAGTGTCCATTTACTAATTATGTACTGTATGATGGGTAGACGTGTAACATTTCACATTTTGTTTTAAAGATGACTCTATATAACAGTAAGAATTAGCAATTGGTTGTATCTCCCCAAAATTAATCATAAATTCAAAATAAATACCCGGTAGTATGTTCATGTTTTATGTTTATACATGTACAATGCATTCAGGCCTTAAATTAATCCAAGGCCACCAAGGCCATGGCCTTGGATGCCCCTTTGATTGGCCTCAATGCCCCTCTCATTGGCCTTGGAGATTTTTGGTGCCCTTTCCAATTATTCCTATTTGTGCTGTACTATAGGAATGTGCCCTACAGAAAAGTGGCCTTGCCCTAAAAATATTGAAATTTAAGGCCTACTGCATAGTAAGATACAATTAATTACAGCAAGATTGGAGATCTTTTACATTTGATTTTGTCAATCTTTATGTTACAAGGCCCAGTTCTCAAGCTATCAAAGTCCTCAAATTATGGGTTATTGTACATAGGTCAGAAAACTACATCATACATGACTGTTTTTCATGAACATTGTGGGGGACACACATGTTAATGGGATATTATGGATGGCAATGTACACATTCTTCTGCTCGTATCAAAAGTCTGGGTGTGTACAAACCATCAAAAAGGTCTGTTCGAGTCACATCGCAGCTGAAGTAAGATCAAAAGGTTTCAGTATATTTCTCAAACAAATCCTCTTTTCTTTATTGTGATATTGTAATAATTGTTTCACTTTTTAAAATCTTTATTACAGAGTCCCTCAAGGAGAAAGTCATTGCAGCTACTCCAGCCAGTAGCCGGTGCTCAGTCGCAGCTAGTGGGGTCAGATGGGGTCATAAGACTCACCAAGCAGGTGCGTAACAGACAATGAAAAACTAATTCTGAACAGGCTGTAAGATACAGTCAAACCTGTCTATAGCAACTGCCCATGCAAGGGAAACACAAAAAGTGGCCTTTGTAGGCTTTGTTTACAAGTTCATGTAGTACATGATTAAATGAGAAACCATTTTCAAGGGAAACAACTAATGTGTCCTTTGTAGACAGGTGGTCTTTGAAGACAGGTGGTCACTAAAGCGGGTTTGACTGTACATTGTACTGTATGAGTGCAGAGCAATTACACATACACTACTCGTAGCTCTGAAAGACCGTACAGAACTTGAAATGGTTCGTAAGATTAAGTATCCATCTCGCATACCAACAAAAAATAATACGAAAATTCAAGTCAATTCAATTCAAATCCATGAAAAGCTTTAGCTTGGAACAACAAGAAATGAGAAGGCAAAGTTGGTGGTAGGACATGACTTGGTTTAATTTCAAATCCAGAGTATTCTTTATGACCTAAAATCACAAATTGAACAGTATGGTGAGGCAAGTGAATCAGTTCACTGATTACTGCTCTTAAAGTTATGCTGTTCTAGAAAGACTACCATAAATTCCGCTCTGGCGCCATTTCAGGTCAGCTGTAGCAGTATGGTCCTGTATTTGGTATTGAGAGCTTAAATCCAGATCTATTATTATCTATTTGACCATATATAATCTCAAAATGTACATGTGCCTCTAATATTATATTACAGACAAGCAAGACCCCCAAAAGGAAGTTAGCAAGCGATGGAAAGAGTCAACCCAAGAAAGTTTTCCGTTCCGATGGAGGGAAGAACTTTACCATCTTTGAGGATACCTCCAACTCATCATCATCATCGTCCTCACCAACAGTGAGTAATATAGTAAAGTTAAAATAATGAAAACATTCTCCTGTACATGTAGTCCATGTAGATAGTGGTGAAACTCTTGGTAGTGCATTAGGCCTTGTTTGTTATATGTTGCATTGGATATCAATAATAATACAACATACACAAAGAGAATTTTAGAGATTTTATCAAAGATTACTCTAGATTAAGTAAAGAAGAATGTGAGATAACTGAAAGAAATACTGTAGATTGTTAAAACGTACTTGGTGTAACTCATGGTGAAATGCACAGAAATATATAACAGGGAGTTAGATTAATAAGATTGTTACTCTAATATTTTGTCTTATTTTTCTTTTCTGCATTTCAATCTCTCTCTCTCTGTATCTCTCTCTCTCTCTCTTTCTCTATCTCGCTATCTATCTCTCTCCCTTTCTCCATTTACACACTCTGCCTCTCTTCCTCTCTCTGATACCTATCTCCCCCTCCCCCCCCCCCCCTCCCACTTCTATCCCATTTCAACTGTAGCCATCAGCTGAACAGGAGGCGATTGACATGATGACCGGGACTGAGCCCACAGGGAAATATTGGGAAGAACTGGCTGAAGAGAGGAGAGTTGCACTGGAGGAAACACTCCAGGAGAATGAGAAGGTTAGTGTCTTAATACTCAGATTGGATGAATATTTTGAAGTTGGCTGAGCTTCAGGAAAATACTAAGGAGAAGTTTCTAAAAAAAGAAGGGTGACCCGCATTTGGGAGGGGTGGGTGGTACTGGGTATTTGATTGGGAAACAATTAAGTTCCTTTAATCTCAAAGGTTCTTGGGAGCAATCTCTTTAAGAGAATCTCACTTTTATATTTAGATGGTGCTGTATCACCATCCAAAAAAAAAGGTTTGTATACTGCCCTCAGGGGGACATATTAGCTTTGTACAGATAGATGGACATGATAGGGCTGGCTATGCTTACAGACCAGGGGAGTGTTTCACAAAGACTAAGATCGACTTTAAGTTGGACTTAACTATGGCAGGCCATTCATGCCACTGTTTGCTCTCACCACTTACTGGCATTTGCCTCTGAAGGGACGTACAAATCATGGTCACACATCTACAGAATTCAGCTTTTTAAATAGTTCATTATTGAAGAAAAATATTATCTAAAGATCATAATTGAGAGACCAATAGTGAGAGCTACCAGGGGCATGAATGACCTGTCACAGTTGAGTCCAACCTAAAGTATCTTAGTTTTTGTTAAACACCCGAGTTCTGCTGTGAAAGTCACTCCCTCTTTCCTGTCTCTCATTCATCTCCTTGTATGATTTTATCTCCCATTAGTGAGAGCAACCAGTGTCATGAATGGCCTGGCATAGTTAAGTCTAACTTAAAGTCGATCTTTGAAAGTCACTCCCTCTTTCTTGACTCTCATTCATCTCCTTTTCCCTTTTTATCTCCCGCTAGCTCTTCATTGAGAACAGTGAGCTGAAGGAGGAGAATGACAAACTCAAGGTCATGGCCGACCAAGCAGAATACCTTGCTGATGTTGTAGAGGTGAGTTACAAATGTATTGCAAAGGCACTTTGAAGAAAAGAAAAAATCCATCTTTGTGAGACAACCATTGTGTAATAGGTGACATTATTTTGCTTTATTTTGTCAAAGATAGAGGTCACCAGATTTTCTGAAGTTGGCTCATGAATAGCCTGGCTTAAAATAAGGGATTTGATTACAGTACTGATATACAAGTGTGCATTTATGAAATAACTGAAGAGCATTGTCACCAGGCGTATCAATGTCTCAAAGAACAGTCAAGGCAGTCTATGCACCTATTCAGTATGATGTGATATAGTTACAGTATGACACAGCTCTCTAAAGTGTACTGCTTGTCAGGGAATGACAAAGGCAGTGAGTTGAGTGACACCCGATTTTCTTCAATGACAAATATTATCAATAGGCCTCGTAGTTGGTTTTTATTTATATCTTTTTCCCTTTGATCCATGTCCATTTAGACCCTGATGAACAAGATGGAGTCATCTCCTCAGAAGACGCTCGAAAGCAGAGACAATGTTGGTACATCTGGGTACGATGACAACACAGAGACGGATCATGATCAGGGTAGCGATGATGAAAAGGACAATGATGAGGAGGAAGAGGATGAGGTGTTTGATCACAATGAGGACCCTGGTTACAAAGAGGACATCGAGGATGATGCAAAAGAAGTTGGAGATTTGATAGCTATCGAAGGAGAGGAAGATGAAGTATAGCATGAGACAATTTAAACAAACTGAGAGCATCTCGAACTTCTGACTTGTGTCCCATCTTGCAATATTAGAAACTCACAGCAGAGATGATGTCAGGTGCAAAAGGTTTAACAACTATGATAGGACATGAAGATGAATAATATAGCTTTGAGGGATTAAATAGAAACTGACAACGTTTTAGAAACTTTCGTGTTTGTGCAAAAGTTGACAACTATCAGAGGAGGAAAGTATGGCCTGAGACAAGAAGGACATTTAAGAGTCAATCATTGGAGATAGAGGAAGGAAGATCTGCTATAGCTTCAGGGAGAGAAAACTGTTTTAACTTGTCATGACTTGTGTGCTAATTTGAAAATATCAGGGACTTACAGTGCAGATGGTAGAAGAGACTTTCACGATAATCAGAGCAGGAAGGAAGATTGGTTAAAGCTTCCAGGGATTTAAAACAAACGGGACGTTAATTTAACACTTTGCTTACGGGAACCTGGTGGTCCTGAGAACCGAGAGACTTTTGAAATATGCACCCCATCTGCAGGCAGATGCAGCAGCAGAGTGAAACAAAGATTGTCAATTTTTAACTTATTTTAACAACTTTTGTCTTGTAAATATTTGTTACTAACTTTATTTCCATTTCATGTAATTTAGATGTGAAAGTAAGTGTGGTCTGCTGGCAGATTCAATAAGGATAACTTTCTAGAGTGCTTGTTTTTTTAAACAGTCATTTTAAATTATTTTTTTTTGTGATGAGAAACTTGTCTCTGATTTGTTAATAAATGTTTGAAAGTTGAACCAATACATGTATGTTGAAAACTTAAAATAGACCCTTAATCACATTGCATTGAAGAGCAAGAGTATGGATTTTACTTTGTAATATTCACAGAGAAATTGTCTAAATAAGGATACATTTTATTTGATAAAGGGAAGAAATGGTTATTGAGTTTGTAATTGTTTTAGAAGACAGTTATCGCACTGACATGGAAGAAGAGGAAAATTTAGAAATACAATTTGATGGATAATCATACATATAATTTGTACTTTCTTCCCATTATTTAGTTTTTAAAATATATATCTCTCTGTTTCTGTGAATAGTAAGTAAGAATCTTTTCTTTCAAAAAATAATTTGGTCACTGAAGAAGAAGAGAAAAGTGTTATGCAGGTTTCTCTTGCAGCTGAGAATATATTATTTAGTTTCCAGGCAACAGCCACAAACTTTTTGCAAAGCTTCTCAGGAACTTGAAAAAGCCTAAAATAGGAAATACAACACTTTTTCTGTTAATATTTAAACTATATTGTTTACAAAATGAATGCATGTTTCCTTATGTCCAAGATGGAAAAAAAGAATGAAACAAAATTTGAAATTTTCCTTGACTTTTGAGTTCATTGAATCCTTTTTTAAATGTTGATTTAGGCTTACAGCACTGACATTGTACATGTAGTTGTGGGTTCCATCCAATTTCACCATAGAGGGGGTACTTCCACTCAACTATGATTTCCTGATCAGTGTGCTGTATTCCTGTGATATAGCATATCAATACCATGGCATTTTAATTAATTTAATGGATATATTATGCATTATGTGTACTACAGTATGATTCCTTTATTGTGATGGCTCATGGCTTTTATGTAATGTTCACATTTTTTTTTCTTTTTACTGAATCCATGTTTGTGCCTGATTTTAACTCAAAACGTTAGAATGAGAAGTGAGAAATTTATATATTTTTTTGTTTTACTCTAATCAGATTAAATCATACTACACTGTACATGTTGTTATGATAACTTTAAAGTCACTCCAATATAATTTTCAATAGGGCATGAGAAATTAAAACCAAATAAATGTTTGTCTGAAAAGAAAAAAAATTCATGTTGATAATTGACATTTGATCTGATGGGCTAAGAGTCTTCATAATCCATTTTTTTTTTTTTAAACTGATATATGAAACCAGAATAGTTTTCAGTTTCCTGTATCAACTTATTCCAGCTTTCAAGCGCCTGTTACACCTATTCTTCCAATTTTATCTGTTTTTATTTCCTCCACTTTGTAATGTTAATAATACAGCAGTACATATCGTGTGTCTGACTCTTCCGTTGAATTTGATGTGCTCCCATTTTTGTTGACTATTTTTTTAATTACTGATTTCAGATGAAATAATTTTTAATAAATTGACAGACTCCTAAATTGTGTACATTCGTAGTTTAATGTTCTTTGAAAATGATACTTGTTAACTACCAATTAACATTAAAAGTACATTATGTGTTTATTCTAGGAAAAATGTACCAGAGTATTTAGTTTTGTTGTGATTTATGATTTAGAAAAGATGAGGAAATGGAGTTGGTCTTAGTGTTGTTTCCTCTAGACCTATATTAATACATGAACATGTATACAGTGTAAGTTTCCTTTTTCCTTTTCTCTTTCTCTTTCATTTCTTTCATCTATCTTCTTCGGGCTACCAACTGCAAATACATTACAGCAATAATACCAATAGCAAATACATTCTGATTCAGTGTGATGTAGAATAACGTTGCACTCTATTCATTCATGTACATAATGTATTTGGACTTGCAATCGGTATGCTAAAGAAGATGGATAAAAGAAATGAAAGAAATTGATTTAAATTCTCCTCCCACCCCCTTTTTTTACCCTACCTCTCAATCTCTCTCTTTCTCTCTCTCTCTCTCTCTTTCTCTCTCTCTCTCTCTCTTTCTCTTTCTCTCTCTCTCTCTCTCTCTCTCTCACCCCTTCTCCTTCTCTCGCTGTCTCCTCTATCTCCAATTCTCATCATTTGTTATAGTCATGTATGCTTGCTCTGGACAATTCTTATTATTGATAGTACTAAAAAACAATAAATATTCCATTGTTTTCATGTGCAAGTCTGCAATTCTACCCACACGTTGCACATCACTTAAGGATGCCTCCGTCTTCCTTTGTGAAACTAGAACTTGGCTTTTTTAATAGAAGAAAACAAATGCCTCTAATCCTCCACATGGCATCGGTGGGGGGGGGGGGGGGTACTTATCGATCTTCCCTGGTAGATAACATGCACATCAACAAAGCTCCCGATTGGTGGAGTGCGTGGGAGGGGCCATATCTGTTTTCCCATTTCTTTCTTTCACTTCCTATTCTTTTTAAAATTAATTTCCACCCTTTTTTGCCATTCCGCTCCTTCATAGGCTACATGTATGAGACTGTCTTCTTCCTCGTCCATCTCTGTACCTAGAAATCATCTTTATGATTAGAGAAATAACCTTGAATCCTTCATATAGTGGCATATAGTCACTATAGTGTGTAGGTCCAGCCATTTAAGCGAGCTTTGTAGGGGGGGCACTAGTTGGATGTTGGTGGGATACAAATTTACTAGGCCACCGACTATGGAGGGGGGGGGGGGGGGGTTGTGAGAGGGATCCCTACAGATTGTTTTCATGTTCCCTCTCCATTTTCATGTTCCCTCCCCTTTTCCCTCCTTTATCTACCCCTCCCCCTCTCTTTCTTTCTCTCTCTCTCTCTCTCTTCTCTCTCTCTCTCTCTCTCTCTCTCATTCTGTCTCTCATTATTTATCTCTTTCCAAATTCTTTCTCTCTTTTCCATTTTTTTTCCTCTTTATTCATAATTAGATGGCGGAAGGGCAGTAGCAGTGTCCCTAGCTTATTTACTCGATATAATGCACAGAAGATAAGGAGGGCGGGGTGCAATCTTCTATGATTGTTGAAATGTGCAAGGCTACTGACTAGAGTGTAGTAGGAGTTATATCATCATTTCAAAGTTACTTTCCTCTCTCCTTGCGATGCCCTTTTATATCCCAGTAGATACACCACCGTCTCCTGTCTATGTCAATAGAACCTGATTTGATGCTCAGAAGAAGGAAGTTACAAATTCTCTGTACGTTGGTACAAGCCATTGA
>JAVYIG010011564.1:0-59821 GCA_035222895.1 Strongylocentrotus droebachiensis | reverse complement strand
ACATGGACTTTAGCCTCTGATACTAAAAAGCGTTTGGAAAGTTGCGAAATGTGGTTTTTAAGAAGAATGATGAAAATCCCTTGGACTGACAAAGTTAGTAATGAGGAAGTTCTCACACGAGCTGGAGTGCAAAGGAAAATGATACGTGAGATGTTGATTAGGCAGTTGAAGTTCATGGGTCACATTACACGTAAAGAAGGCCTAGAGAATTTTGCTTTGACAGGGAAAATTGTGGGAAGAAGGAGTAGGGGAAGAAGGGGGATACTTTGGATGGACAGTCTGCAGAAATTGTTGGAAGAGAGAGGAGTGAAAGAACTGGGAGTGGTACTAATACAGAAAGCTAGGAGTCGAAGGTGGTGGAACAGCATGATCGCTAAAGTCAAACGATATGGCACTTAGAGAGAGAGAGAGATTCATAATAAGAAATGAGGCTCGCTATTCATAACATAGAGTTAGGGTCGCTATTCATAATAATAACAATGGGAAACATTGGATGGAGGACATGGCCCTGGATATTTGTCTCTTTTTAAAGTAGTTATATTTTACCTGTAATATTTAATAATATGAAGACATGGTGACGACTAAAAGAATTAAAACATAACACACATATACTCCTATCGTAATTTGTCCTACTATCATATCTATTATCATAGGTATTTAAGGACTGAATTTGCTATTTCAGAAACTATTATTTGTTTATACTTTTATTTTGTTGCACTATATATACTTTATCAGACCTCCTTACCCACCACCACTACCACAGCCCTCACTCCCCCAACATAAAAATACAATAAATGTTTGGTTCATATTCAGATTGCATAACCTCTTTGTACGGTACATGACGCAAAAACTTCCAAGGTCCGAAAGTGTTCAAGCCTCCTATCCCCCAAACAAAACACAATTTTAAAGTGCCCCCCCCCCCCCCTTTCATCTGTCTCTGGGCAGTAACTAGGCTCATGGTCCGGTCCAACCCTGCTGTATAATCTGTAGGTCCATAAGTCTTACTAAAAGCTACTTTCTACACAAATATTATTGTCGTATAAACAATTATTAGTTTCTGAAATAGCAAACTCAGTCCTTAAATAACTATTTCTACATTGTTATTTCCCGATATGTATATATATATATATATATATATATATGTGTTGTTTTTGGTTTGTAACTCTGGAAAAAGACCATGACGAAAAATGAATTCATCAAATTAATAGATTTAAAAAAAATAGATAAATAAAAATGAAATGCAGCACTAATGCCCAGATGCATGTGCCCTCTGAATTATTATCATATTCATTTCTTCATAAGCAACTGAAACAGTACTTTCATAAAGAACATTTGTCATCTGAACCAGTTGCCGAGATTTTTTCAGCGATTCCACTTCACAGGTTGTATTTATCTATTCTATTTTCATCCTGTGTTCTTTTTCATCCTGTTTTTCTTTTTTAAGGAAACAATCTTGTTCGCCTTTTACGTCTCTGAGCATTCGGGCCGTATGATTGCATTGTTTTGTACACGCTTTTTGTTGTTCTATTCGATATATTAAGTATATAATGGGCAATTTATGGGCATAAAATATGTAATACTAACCTCTACGGTATAAGTAACCTGCGAATGTATAGAGAAACAGTCCCGAAAGCATGATTATTCCGCAAAGAACAGTCCAATACTCTGGAAACACATACAAATAACAGAATGGGTTTTGTTCATTTATTAGTATATGCTTAATTAACAAACAGACCATAAGTGGTCATACGAGAAAGGGGTTGGTGGAAAATTGGCTGATCCAAGAAAGACAAAACTTAAACAAATATGTCTTACAGTAGCTTAGCAGAAACTGTTCAAGCAGGAAATATTTATTTGTCTCTTTAATTTAGACCAAATGGTTGATCCAGGGGAGGGCATATGCCCCTTTAAAGCTAAGTAATATTAAATAAAGAGAAGCAATGTACCTTCCAAATGTGCAACCACTCCGACCCCCCCCCCCCCCCATTTTCAGTTGATTTGGCCAAAGTTGCTAGAACCTAATTGTTTACTTGTTTGTTCATTTGCTTGTCGCAGGATTTTGAAGGAAACAGCAAGCACAATAATGTTATAATGTATATATCTTTAGAATATGGTTTCTTTATTACACACTTCATTTTTAGTGTTATAGCTTGGCAACGGGAACATAAAGTAAATATGAGCTTAGTTTCTTTTAGATTAAGGCCAATTAGTCTGAATGTTTTGCTATCAAATGTCTCTTGAGGCCATGAGTCAAAGGGAATCAAAACTTACGAATGTCGATTTAAACGTACATGTGTATAACAAAACCTAAAAACACGCACACACACCCTTTAATAAATATACACAAACATATTATGACGACGATTTTGATGATAATAAATGGGAAACCGAAATTCCCCTTCGCATTTCAAGTTTGTAAGGGATAATTTATATTTTCTTTCTATTGCTCACCTCTTCTCATTGCCTTGCACTGACAGAATCCTCTTTGTATTAAACATTAACTCAAATGAAACTCTTGTAATAGTCATTATGTATGCTTCGTATTTATTAAGTTGATATATCAAATGAAATTTCAATATTCAGCTCCTCTCATTTCATCTCTAGCTAGGAATATCCATAACTCCTCAGTCTTCACTATGTTGTAAAATTAGTTTTTTGTTTTGTAGATCTTATTTAACATTATACACTGTATGTACTTTTAATGCCCTGCATTTTCCAGTAAAATGGAATTGTCCTGGGCTATTGTATCTTCTCCTTTGTTGTGCAAGTTTGAACAATAAAGTGATGTTTAAAAAAAATGATACTGCTACTAATACCGCTGCAACAACTAGTTATAAAAAATAATGATAACAAGAAGAAAATGAAAATAAAAACAAAAAAAAATGAAGAAGAAGAAAAGAAGAAAGTGAAAAAAGAGGAAGAGAAGAAGATGGAAAAGCAGAATGAGCAGAAGAAGAAAATAAAACAGAATGAGAAGAAGAAGGTGTATGAGTAGGAAGTAGTAGATAACTCACCCGTGCCATGATAAATGAAGGTTAGCACGATCGCCCCTATCAACAACTTCAGGATATAAAGTTCTTCCATCTCCTCCTTTATATCTGATGATACTCATATATATGGTCACGAAGACGAGATCAAGTAACGTTTCTGTTCCACTTCAGAAGGGCAGAATAGACCGATATACAAGCTCTGTGCAGGTGGATAACCCCAGTCAACAAATGTATAGCGTATTACTCGTTCTAGCTATCCGAGTAGGGATTCCCCGTAGCCCATTGACGCATTAGTGGTTGCTCTTTGACCAGCGAGTAGCCTGATTTCAGGTACTTTGCCGTGAGATTAGAGTCTAATTGACAGCACGTAACCACGGGCGGGGGGGGGGGGGGCAAGGGGGGGGGGTTGAACTTGTTTAGACCCCTCCCCAGGACGTCGATCGATTACATGTATGTGCGCCCCCCCCCCCCCCCCAAAAAAAAAAAAAAAAAAACAACATCAAACTCTGGCTACGTGCTTGCTAATTGTTGCGGTCTCATATATTTTTAACAAATTAAGTTAAAAACAGTTATGATCTTCTTCAAAACATAAAATAACTGGACCTTTTTCAACTACTTTACGCTCTCTAAATAGGCATACATGTCGAATAATCATCCCATACCCACAATACAGTAGCTGTAGACAGTACTATTTGCACAGCACAAGTCGACTTCGAGCATGTCAACAAAGCTTGGTTGACGTCAACCTCAGCAATATTCATTATGATACGAAATGTTCGTAACGAGACTTTTTGTTCGTGTTAATTTCGGCTATGCCAGCTCATGTACAATTCGTCATGCAGAGCATTCTGGATCAACAGTTTGAATTAAAACGTCTCTAAAGGGTAACTCGAAAGGGCCGTGGGTCTTGTTCTATGCAAGAACTTAAACATTTTACACTGCTTTAAAGACAGCCAACATCAACTTCTGTAGAACTTTGCAGGAATTATGAATATGTCATGTATGTCCTATTTGTGAAATGTAAACGTTAGCAGTGTCCTAATATGCAAATTATGCAAGGAAACCCGTTTTACTGCCAGACACTATTGAGTGACTGACTGGCTTTCCTTTTCTTCTTTGGTAATAACATACATAAAATAAGCTGTAAAGGGTAGTTGAGCATTCGTCTACATCAATAGCCCACTTCTTGTAATGGCCAAAATTAAACTGATTGAATCTTTGCGCAGCACAAAACGTATGACCATTCGGTACAAGGGTCTGAAAATCAGACTATTACTTATTGTATTGCTATCACTTAAGTCGATTCGACAACTAATAGTCGTTATTTTCCCACTTAAAGACATTTTCAAGCTCCCTTTTTCTTAGGGAAGTTCCAAATTAGTATTATCTTTCAAATGCCGTTGGAGTTTAACCTTTTCATTTTTGTTGGCCTGCAAATGGAACATAGTACATGTAAGGTCTGCCGGGTAAATTTGTAATACAACTGTGGATTATGCTATTGTGAATATACAATTAAACTTTTAAAAAACGCAATAGAAATGGCCACACCGTAGTAGAAATGGCAGACTGGGTGGAGACATGGTGAAATTCGGTATTAAAGCCAAAGTACAATCCGTTACAATAATCTAAATGAAAAGTCACACAAGCATGGATCAACGACTCTACGAATGGGGATTGACGTATACTAGTTAGTAAACTATTCCAGAATGTAGGGGCTGCAACAGCAAAAGCACGCTCACTGCTACGAGTATTGATTTGGGGACCAGGGGCGTATTGAAAATTTGCACGTGTTATTGACCGTAATGGACGTGATGGAAAAATAGGTTTAAGAAGGTCGTTTAAATATTAAGGAGCATACCCAGGTTTAATTTTGAATACTATCAAAAGAATCTTAAACTGAATGCGAGTTAAAATAGGTAGCCAATAAAGAGATCTGAGAATAGGAGTGATGTGTTCATATTTTCTTGTTTGGGTGATGCGACGGGCTGCCATGTTCTGAATACGTTTAGGTGGAGACATGGTGGAATTCGCTATTAAAGCCAAAGTACAATCCGTTACAATAATCTAAATGAGAAGTAACACAAGCATGGATCAATCGTTATGTAGACTGTCTGTCCAAATATTTTCGACGTTTACTTATCATGGAGATGCCGAAGCAGCCGCCCCATAGGTATTCCTAATATCATATTCAGTACATTATCAACAGTGACAACTTTCGAAGATATGATGTGAACGTTAGCAGTATCTAAGCACGGCAGACTACACAACCTCCTTAACTGAGATGTGATGTGTAATACCACAGTCTTACATTGATTTAACTTGAGTCTATTAGAAGAAGACCAGGAAATGACATCGGAGATGCACTCGCTAAGTTTCTGCATAGAGCCTTCGTGATCTTTGGATGTCATAATCACATACAGCTGGGTGTCATCGGCGTACATGACATGATGAATGTCTCGATGGGAATAGATGACCGCGCTCAACGGACCAGTATACAGGATGAAATCCAATGGTCCTAAGACAAACCCTTGAGGAAAACTTCAGGGCAGAGGAAATGGTCTGGAAATAGATTCATTCACAACGATGTGTTGTTTGCGATAATCCAGGTACGAATCAAGCCACTTCAGTGCACCCCCCCTTTAATAAGGCCATAGCCTCGCAGGAAAAACCAATCGTAGTTGTATGATCAATAGAAGCAAACGCAGCAGCATAATCGAAGAGCACCAGCACAGCCTAATGACTCTTGTGAACTGCTAGAAGAACGTCATTGTAGACTACGGTCAATGCCGTTTCGGTTGAATAGAACTGCTGCTATGTGAATATACGCATGTTAAACATATTTGGGATAGATTGGAACACTGGATATATACTGGAACCCGAAATAGAATAAGTTTTTCACTACAAGATAAATTATTTGGTTTAAGAGGTGCAAATAACTATGCATTGAATTGTATACTGATTGTGGCGCGACAGATGGTGTATACGTGCAAAATAAAGTAAACATTGCCCGACTTTGATAATGTTGGAGTTTCGATTATAAATTATTTCAGAAATGAAAAGTACATTGCAGATTCGAATTGTAGAAATAATAAATTCACAAGAAAACGGTTTCAATTCAGGAATTTGTTTTTATAAACAAAAAAAATAAAACAAAAACAATTGGCCTAAATAAAAAAAAAATCGGAATTTTGTATTTTCTATTTAATTTTTTATTTTTTTAAATCATCAGCAGTGGTAACAACAAAATAATTGTATATAGCTCAATAATCAAACGATAATATGTCTCTTTCATATTGTTTTTCCAATTGTTGTTGTTGTTCATAAATATCAGAAATATGTTATTGAAAATATGTATGTTTTCTGTTAACTGGACAGTTCAACAAATATTTGTATCTTAAGTAGTCAATTTTATTCATGTTATAAATATAAATTACCTTGAATATATGTTTGTTAATTTGTTGCAAATGAAAATCAATAAAATTTGGAGGGGAAAAGTATGGATTTTTTTTTTTTCCTCTCTTTCAAAGTTGGGAAAAATGTAGAACATTAAAATAAGATAGTTTGAATGAACATAAAATAAAAAATAATCAATAGGTCATTGCCAATTTGTATACGGAATTATGATTATAAGTTTTACTCGGCGTTGAAAATGTAGAGACCTAAATGAATATTCTTGACCAATTCGCTCTCTTTCATGAACGACACAATGTACTACAACAGAAATTGAATCACATTTTCCAGTGATTTGTTCATCATTTGCTCATGTACAATTTGTAATGCAGAGCATTCTGGATCAAAAGAAAACAATAAAACGTCTCTAAAAGGTGAAACTAAACTGATGTGTGTTTAGTTCAATGCAACAAGTTAGCAATTTCACACCGCTTTGAGATTATGTTACACCGGTTTATTATAAAATTGTTAATTCTAAAATTAAATTAATAAAACATAATAATAAATGATCAGCATTAGAAAGGCCACACCGAGTTTTTTTTTTCTTTCTTCTACTAATGTACAGAGACATTTAAAAATGTCACTACGTCTGCCGTTGTAACTTTTCTACACCGGCAGACGTGTTACATGAATATGTAATTATATGATCAAAATAATAATAATAATAATAGCAATAATAAATATAATAATTATAATACAAGTAATACAGATAATGATAATAATAAGAATAACAACAACAATAATAACAATAATAATAATAATAATAGTAATAATGATAGTAGGTTCCGGTAAAGCACTCATGTCTCTCAGACTTGACGCTCCTGGCTCGCCACAGCTGTTAACCCGGATACAGCAGGGCTACCATTATGGCGCCTTAGCATTTCATTTTGGTTAAGATGTGGAGACATAATTCGAAAACTTTACAATGTTTATTTTTCTTTCGACAAGTTCGTTTTAATAAAGGTTTATAACTTGAAAAACAAAATGTTCAAAAGTTTACATTTTCTTATCATGTATGCAAAATACGCAGTTTATCTAACATTTATGCAAGCAGAAAATCGCAAACTTATGTTTCATGAAGTCTCTATTCTTTATATTTTCAAAAGATTAATCAATAACCGATTAAAGATCGAAGTATTGCAAAACCAAAGAGCTATGCATTTTTTTGAAACACTGTTATTCAAGAAAATGAAACATTGTTTTATTTGAATTATGTAAGGATATTACGATGTTATTTCAATTGATTGTGTATGATTGTTTGATTCATTTAAAAGCATATATTTATCAATAAATTCATTTTACAAAAGAATAAACAAAATACCCGTACACTGCCTTTAGATACTTTAATCAGATTCATGGGGTAAAGGTGACTAATGAAACTACCAATTGCTGAGTAGTGGATCTCCCAACGAAATGATAAAACTGCAGTGCTAGAGACCCATAGATTTAGCCGATGTCTATTTTCTTATAACAAAATATCCTTAAAATCAATTAAACATGGTTAAAATCAGCTGAACATTAAGAACAATGCATTATTTTACTTTTTATGCAATTTTCTGATACAAAATTTCATCATAATCAAGTATATACTGTTAAAAATCAGCACAGCGTATGATATAATGCATATTTTTAGTACGTATGCACCTTAAACAATTTGATGGTTAAAGTTTTGAATTGCTTAATCTCCACCAGTGCACAATGTAATTGAAATATTATTAATCTATCATTAAGTATCCAATAAAGAGCCGAAATACTTAATTAAAATTACACTGAACACAGTAAATGAAATAATATTTCACACACAACTATAAGGGAATTGAAAAATGTATAGATACATGCACAGGCCTATCAATCCATACAAACGGATGCTTCGAAAAAGATGATGCATTGAGCATTCAATAATTATTTTAAAAAAATCAATTTCAATTTTGCTCCAAACAATTTAATGAAGCAGAAAATACAAAAAACAACATCTAAAACAAGAAAGAAAAACAACTTCAATGGATCTCAAAAAACAAGTTTCTAGAGATGTCTTCCCTATTCAAAACTTTTCCGCTAATGATTGTTTTGTCATTCTTTGTTATCTACCTGTTAATAGTCTTATGTGATGTTGCCATCGGACCATTTTGGATATCCTATGATGACAAAACAATAGATAACAACGATACAGAAAATCAAGTGTCCCCACACTTTTCAAAATGGTCAATGCTCAGTTGTAGACCACCTATAGTAATGTATCCTACTTGTTTTTGTTCTTCTTTTTGATAATATTAGAGTTATTGTCTTGTTACTTTGTTTAATTGAACTCAAGATCGATCCCAAAATCAAAAATTCGTGCACAGATTGTTCTTAAACCACCGTGTATGATTCTGCTGCAATAACATAATTTAGCTCAACTTCAATTTAAAATGTAATGTGGAAACTCAACAATTATAAGAATTTGTGTATGCTCATAGGCATTATACATCACTTTATATGAAATGCTTTAATGATATATTTTTAATGTAATAATTCCATTCAACATAATTTGACCTTACCTGTCACACAACAGACACACTGTATACTTTTCAGTCTATGTATCTCATTTTAACAATTGCAATGTAATAATTTCCTCTCTCTCTCTCTCTCTCTCTATATATATATATATATATATATATACATTTTTTTTTCATAATTTTTTTTTTAAGTTTAAGATTATTTTTACTTGCAATAATTGGTTCAATATTTCAAATTACCGTTATAGGTTGTTCATTCATATATCATCATTTATTTATATATGTACATGTATATAACTTTAGGTATGAACAATAATGTTAACTTTATCTTTTGTCATTTTTATTGTACATTTATATGATCATTCCTGTTTTCATGCACATTTATCTAAACATTGCATTATTGGTCCCTGGAATACTGCATTGTACAATATACATATTATGTTGATATTAATAAACCGAAATTGAATTGAATTGAATTGAACTTTATCTTCTGAAAATTATTTGCAATTTACCCTAAATGTGTACGCGATACTGAGCTTATGAACTTTCTGCCTTAATATAAGGCTTATTGCTCAACGCCATCTCACGGTGAACTTACCAACAGAGCTTAACCAAATACCCAATGCCCACTTCGCAGACAGGGAATACTATCTGCGCATGGGCAGTTAAAGGTCATTTCTGATAAAATTGTTAAACCCACCGACAGGAATACGTGCTCATGTTATTATGTAACATTATTCATGTGTGCACCTACGGTACATTCTTATGCTTATGATACAAGAGGGCAAACAAAAGCTTTTCATGAAGCACATACATGACTTTGTCATTTAATATTCTAAAATACACAAAGTGGGACTTCTCCATGAGTAAAAGATCTGTGGATATTTGGGGTCATTTGACCCATGTGCTAACTACGAAATGGTCTAAACGGGGTCATACTGCTACAGCTGACCTGAGTTGGCGCTAGAGGGGATTGTGCGGTATAAACACAAGCCTTGTTTCTTTCTAAGCTTTCGACTCCGTTTGTTTTCTTAATTATTTACTGTACTGATCTTTCTGTTTTATCATACCGTTAATGGGAATAAAATACATGAGAATATCGATCAATCTAGTAAGCAAATATTAATCGACTACGAGGTTAATATTTGTTTTATATCCCACATCGGCAATAAGGTATATTTAAAGTGAATTTTATGAATTAAAAGAATTGATTCTGCAGACAGTTTAGCTTCAGCTAGATTTTACAAAGCACAATATGCATACATGCAATCAAGTCGATGCGCGCTCATTTGACATTGACATTTCGCGTAACCTACTTTGATATGCTTATTCAATGGGCAAGTGGGGCAGCAGCAAAAAATTACTGTACAAAAGTCCTATCGCAGGAAAAAAGTACATACACTGTCGCTCATATAGTTGGAATATTTTAGTTTTACCCCAATTAATGGAATTATTTTAAAAATAATTTAAAAATAATAGATCTAGATAATAGTTTACATTCTCAGATTTTATTGAATAATAATTTGACAATGTGTGTTTTGCGTGACTGCTAAAGCATGTGTATGCTACTGTGCTTATTAACTAGGGGACCTACGCCCTTAAGTCATAAATGACAGTATATAATGAGGATTAATGCCCCACAAAAGGGCACTAATATAGCACATCGACACGTTTTTGATCGTGGGACCTCACAGTTACGAGGCCATTGCTTTGTCACTGAACCATGACTGTACGCAGCGGGGGCTAGGGTAGGGGGGCAGTTTCCATAAATTTAAAAAAAAAAACAGAAAATGCAATAAATTTTCAATAATTTATTGCATTTTACCCCGGTCCCCAACATAAAAAAAATCCTCTAGACGGCCATGCATTATGGCTCAAGGCCTCGTTTATACCAATCAGATTGCAAGATTCTTAGTATGCGGGATATAACAATCAATATATCTGCGTTAATAGACACCGAAATTTGAGTTGCACTACATTTAGGCCATGTTATTTTTCCCCATTGTCCCCCCCCCCCCTAGTTGGGTTAATCACTTCTTTACATTATCTCGCATTTGCTTTTCTGAGGTGTTTCATTTTCTTTTCGCCATCGGAAGGTGATGTTGTCATCAGCTCGTTTGATGCATGCCTCTAGTATCTTCAGCAGAGCAATTTGTTTCTTAGAATCAATCTCGTGGTGTACATCTGTGTAATTCTCAATGAAGAACACACTTCCCTTCTCCATACCGGCCCTGGTGATGTCTCCAAGGATCTCCTCTTGGTTAGAGATACAGTTGGCAAAAGTCACCACCATAATAGGATATCCACCTGTATATTGATGACAATGAGTATGATGTTGACGATGACGACGATGATGATAATTATAAAGATAATAATAATGAAAATAGAAATAATAACATAAACAACAGCAATGATACAAATATTGATAACAACAATAGTAATATACATACTGATAATAATGACAAGAAGGTATTATGAACTGTATTGCTATCGTTCCCATTATCACTTCAAAGGTATTGTTATTTTTATTATTATTATTATTACTAGCATTAGTATCATCATCATCTTTATCATCATCTTTTTTTCATTCAATTTTATGCAAACAGTACAAAGTGCACATCAATCTTGAATAACGTCCTTTGGCTAGACATTAATCTGTATCTGCAACACATTTACCAGTTGTAGTAAGGGGGTATCTGGAAGCTGTCGTTTGTTGGAGTTTAAGTCGGGTTATAAGACCCATTTCCCGATCGGAGCGCATAGAGACGTTATATTGTAATATATAAAATGACATTTCCTGGCGAGCATCCACTTGGCTGAAAAAGTGTCACGTGATACTCGACAATTTGTTATAGGTGCACGAACGTGCAATATCACAAATACCCTCAATTGTATATTACAAATATTGCGTGCATCGTTGTTCAATAAAACATATATTCACCTCCTAATTGAGAATTCCCCCCGAGCCATTATATTTTTTGTTCAACCTCGGCCTGCAGCCTCGGTGAAATATATAATCTCTAGGGAATTCCTGAATTCGTCGATTCATAAACTAGTATTTTATTGATTTGATTTTAAACGCCAGAGCATGCAATATTTGTAACGTGAAATGCGCTATATACACGAATTGGTTGTTTAATTATTATATTCCACATACTAAAAATCTTGCTCTACGATTGGTCAAAAGTAAATCACGTGATGAAAGATAGTTCGCCCATTATTGATGGGAGAAGCAAAAAGTTCGTTACACTGTGTAGATAGTACTACTATCTACACAGTGCAACGCACTTTCACTGAGGATAGAGGTACTATCTACACAGGGCAACACACTTTTACTGAAGATTATCCAAAAGCGCACTAAAACAGGCGTAATTAAGCGCGCATTACCAATGAGCGTAATTAAAGAAAACACATACGCGCACCGTACCTTCAAGTGGTTGGGTTAAACTTAAACTTTTTTGGTGTGAATTTGGGCCTAGGTGTCTTTTATGTAGATGCATACACGTCCTTTTCTTTTTGTAGTTAAATTGTTTTAGAAGTGGAATATAAAGCAAATAATCACCTTTTGGTTTCAGGCGATGGCAAACTATCACTTCCTCGTCGATCAGAATCATGTATACGCTATCTTTCCTCAGCTTCGCTTCGGAAAGATAGCTACATCCAGATCGCCTCGGAAGTGATAGTTTGTCCCATCACCTTCACCAACGGTAATTATTTGCTTACTATCATTAATATTTTTCATCATACGGTTTCTATGATATAAATATTCTTATAATGGATTTCACTTACCAAGCTGATTCCTGACTTGAGGAACAAGTGTCTCTAGAAATTGAGTGCAGTGCCGTGTTCCCGTTGCTGAGCTAATTAATAGATACAAATAAACAATCAGTCAGTCTTTCAAACAAACAAAATTCCGAGTGATAAAACGACGCATTTAATTATCGAAATTGGGCCATCTATTGCTTCTCCGCATCATTATTCTACTACAAATACTACTAGATTACGGCGGTCACTACAATTATAATTAATCACCTTTAACCCTTGAATTCATTATCATAGTTACCATTGTCATTTTCATTACTGTTATTTTCAATATCATATTATTGTACTATCTGTCACTTTATCAAATATGAAGAATTATATACAGCTCTTATATCTATGTTGATAATGATCTAACAACGGAAAAGGAAATGAAAAGGAGAGTGATGATGATGAATACAACTACCTATTCAATGAAATGCAAGAAAGGCTGTTCTTGTGGTTTCCTTCTCTTTCTAAATATATAAAACATATTTGGTTCGTTTAAAGCTATAATGCCATTTCCCCCAGTCTATATCGAGTTAAGGGTTGCTGATTATGAGTCTACATCGTGTTAAAGATGAAGTTGAGTTCTGGTCATGCGATTGTATTGTGAAAGAAACGATGTGGAATCGACCAGAAAAAGTTGATCATCTAGCATATAAGAATTTGTGTGTATTGCAAGGTTCTGGAATCATCGAAATGATAAGAAATTTGGCCAAGTCTTGGTAAAGTTACAAACACTGTACACAGAAAGATGTATATGGGACTACACGAACACGTGGCGTAAAAATCCTACCCTGGAGTTTTACGATGTTACATGACATATTTAGAATATGAAGGCATTTGAAGAGCCATGCTTTGCAGGGAACATGTCTTATCTGATGTTCTTCCACACTTGCATAATAAGAATGATAACGCTCACAAATTATTTTTCACGTCTTCCCAGAACTCAACCTTCTCTTTAAGGGTTGCTGATTATGAGTCTACATCGAGTTAAGGGTCGCTGAATATGAGTCTATAACGAGTTAAGGGCTGC
Source organism: Strongylocentrotus droebachiensis (assembly GCA_035222895.1). NCBI lineage: Eukaryota > Metazoa > Echinodermata > Echinoidea > Camarodonta > Strongylocentrotidae > Strongylocentrotus > Strongylocentrotus droebachiensis. The sequence continues at coordinate 46,049 of JAVYIG010011564.1, read as the reverse complement.
TGATTATGAGTCTACATCGAGTTAAGGGCTGCTGATTATGAGTCTACATCGAGTTAAGGGCTGCTGATTGTGAGTCTACATCGAGTTAAGGGTTGCTGATTATGAGTCGACATCGAGTTAAGGGTCGCTGATTATGAGTCAATAACGAGTTAAGGGCTGCTGATTACGAGTCTACATCGAGTTAAGGGCTGCTGATTATGAGTTTATATCGTGTTAAGGGTTGCTGATTATGAGTGTACATTACGTTAAGGGCTGCTAATTTTTAATTTTGTCTTTCGGGGAGAGGGGAGTATTTGAGTCTCTAGGGGCTACTATTTAAAATATTTAATATAGTATTTATTGATCAGTAATATATGTATTCAAATTTGTAAAAAGTACAGATCTAATTTATCTAAGTTAGTTGGAAGTCAAGAGTAGAAACAGGTAATTTTTTCACCGACTGTTTTCAAACATTTTCTTTAAACAATGTAATCGGTTGACCAAAGCTCAACTTTATATTTGTTTTAAATGCTTATAATTGATTTGTAATGTTTTGTTGGAAACATGAATAAATTTGAAATCTTGAAATCTTTATAGGATTAAATATTCAGAATTGTTTCTACTATCGTTACCTGTATCTCAGGATAAAAATGGGACAGTCAATCCTCTCGCCGGTAGCGTAGGAACGAGTGTCGATTCCTCGTTGACCAGCTATAGATATGGGTCATTTTGCGGGAAAAAAAAGATGGGAAACAAGAGTTAAAGAAAAAAAATCATTGCCTTGTTACACGTCACTGTGACACGATAAACTACATTAAAGCAACAAAACCAAACAAACAAAACTAAAAATATTGAAATTCAAATTCAAAAGGATAAAAACAAGATAGAAACATTCACATCAAGACAGCATAAGATGGCTTCAGTTAGAATTTGTCAATTTAATACTGTACAATATAGTACACTTCAAATCGAATTTATGTTAATCAATGCAAATATCACAATCGACGATAGTGAGAAAAAATTATTATATTAATAATTATAATGATAATAATATTAATAATAATAATATAAATACAAATACTGAGAATAATAATTATAATGATTATTAATGAAAACATCAATGGAAGCAATTGAAAAAGAAAGTTACTGGCAACAGTAAAATGTTATTTGACGTAATGAATTACTGAAAAAATTCTTGATATCAATTTAGAAATCTGATATAAGACCCCCCCCCCCCCCAAAAAAAAAAAAAAAAAAAAAAGATAAAGATAATATTGAGCTCATAACATACTATATGCACATACTTAAATTAATGTAAAACGAAGCATTATCATTTGACATAATTTTACTGAGGTTAAACGTGTTTGCACATTATTGGAGTAAAGAAAGCTGATCCATTTTCAGTGTATTCAGTCTTTCAATAAAATATTTTATCGAGTAACAATAACACAAAGTGAATTATAGTACATACAAGCAGACCATAATGGGCATGAGAATCTTTCAATCGACGTTCCACAGTTTGTTTTACCCAATCACAACTAGTCACAAATTTCCCATAAATGAGACATCCCCATATTGTCCAGAGTCAGTTTGACTTTTTTTCAACCAAGGTGCCTGATAGATATTCTGCTCAAAGAGTAAGTTTAAGATAATATACACCTTCCCAGAAAATTATCTTGTCCACAGTGTACAGTCCTACACCTGAAGTTTATCATTCTGCTTTCGAGATATTTCTCAAGTTTCAGCCTCCCCAATTCGCCAATTGAATACGCGCAAGGCTTTTAGTGCACGCACCTGCCATTCATTTACACGTTCACAAAAATACCGTGGATGTTTTCCGGCGGTTTACAGCGGCCCATCTGAGCGAGACTTTAAGGTAATACAAAGTTTTGGGAAATGTTGAAAAAGGCCGGATAGCGATTCTTTAAAATTTGGATATATTTGGATGCCCCTCAGGGTGTTTTATAAGCACTAGAAAAGTTAGCCCCTAAAACACACAAATTGAATATCAAAATTTACCGGTCCTTGTAAATATTGATAAATTTCAAACGGCGCCTATATGGCCATCCAATGGTAGCTGCGACCACGAAAGTCTCAGAATATGCAGTTGTGATGAATAATAACGGGAATAGCCAATCGGTCGATTTTAGTCAGCAACATTGTTTTAAAGCTAAATTAATATCTTGACCTTGAAATGGAACTATACAACATACATAGTTTATTATTTACAATTTCATCAATTTAGACTCGATTTCAACCGCGACAACGATCACTGAATATTGTAGGATCGCATATATGCTTCCAATATGTTCCAATAGAGCAACGTTTATCTGGCGCTGCTCAGTGGCTGCCGGGCTCACGATCAATTGGGCAAAAAGAATTTCCATTTTCGGTTTAACTTAATAACATTTGAAGTGGACTTTAACAGATTGTTATTATTATTATTGTTATTATTATTATTATTATTATTATTATTATTTGAGCCAAATTCATGACCTCATACCAAAACTTTGTATTACCTTTAAAAGAAAAAACAGTTCAATACTCACTGATCTCAGCTATCACCTCTGGAACTCTATAAATGGACAAATCGACTAGTCCACGTGTATCGAATGTAGTGACGTAATCACTTAGTTTGGCAGGGTCTCGAAATATAGTCTCTCCTCCGACCGACGCCTCACCTTTCTCAACATAGACTTGTTCCCAGCCACCTAAACGTTACAATGACAAATGTATGCATAAAGTTTGGTCCCAACATTTTCAGGTAATTCTTGTCACATTTAAAAAAAGAGCACTTGAAAAAGAATCCTAATCACATGTTGGTGGGAACCTCTCTTCTACAATATTCTTCCAAACTAACATGAACACCGCCTCCCACCCCTAAGAAAAAGTATCAAAGTCTTTCATTCACCTTTACCCTTAAATTAATCTTCACTTTAAATCTTTACATGCCATGCAAATGATCTTTCTGTCCCACGTGGAGTTTATCACGTGGTAGTTAAACTAAGAGATTCGAGAAAATTCAAATGTTTCCATTCGAAATAAATGTATACATTTTTTAAATGCTTAGTCATGAACCTAGGCAGGAGCGAAAATTAGGAATTTTGCATGGCTTCTCTGTTCCACAAAGCAATCAATTTTTCTGTTTGATATATTTCTCTGTTTTGCCGATCTGCACGGACCGTGCCAATCGTGACTTAGACAAACGAAAGGGTTAATCAATTAACATTTTAGTTCCCTGTACCTTTGAATGCAAAGTGAAGAGAGTTGAGAAAGCTACTCTTGCCGGAATCCTGGACACCGAAGACACCTAGTCGAACCTTAGACGGTCTTTGGAATCCTTCACCTACATCTTTGGAAGTCCATTGACCAGGTCTGTAGTCTCGAATCTTATCACGGAGCCGTCGAATTTCAGCTGATGTTTTGATGATTGAAAGTTGACATGGATGTCAAGGTTTAAAGAAAAAGATGAGCACCATGTAGTAAGAGCAATGAATATACATGATTCAATCATATCACTTTGAGCTCCCTTTTCTTTCCCTTTTCCCACTCTCTCTCTCTCTCTCTTTCTCTCTCTCTCTTTTTTTCTACATTGGTTTTTTCTTGATAACTATATATTTTAATAAATCGTTTAATCCTCAGAGTATTATTCATTATAGTAACTAACACGAACAGAATACTAGCATGAAAGGTTCTCTTAAATCCTTCCAAACCTCAAGTGTCCCGAGCAAATGATATGAATCAATTTCATTTATCAAAATAAAAGTGAAATGCAGCACTGTTGCCCGGAGGAATGTAAACCAGAATTTTTTTTTTTTTCTGTTTAAACAACTAAAACAAAACTATAGTAGAGAACATTTGTCATTTGAATCAATTTACCGAATATTTGAACTAACCTACTGATTCCACCTCACAGGTTTGTTGTATTTTTTTTAATTCTATGTTCATCCTGTTTTTTCTTCCCTTTTTTAGTAAATGCTTTTTTCCACCATTGTATTGCTCTGAGTATTCGGGCCGTAGGTTGAAATGTTTTTGTACATGCTTGATGTTGTTCTATTCGATATATAAAGTATGTAATGGCAAAACAATGGGCTTGAACGATGTGCTACTAACCTGTGTGATTTATGTACCACGCGACTCCAAAGGGAGACAGTAGCACGACAAGTAGAATTGTTCCTCTGAAAACAGTTTCATTCTCTGAAAACAAAAACAAATAAAAGAAGGGGGTTTTGTTTATTTATTCGTATAAGCTTAACGAAAAATGAGGAGGACGAGTATGACAACAAAGACGAAAAACAGACAGACAAACAGACAAAAAGAAGCCAAAAGTGGATAAACGAGAAGGGAGTTTGTGAAAATGTTACTGATCCACGAAAGACATCCTTAAACAAATAAGCCCTACATTAACTAAGCAGAAAATGTTCGAGGAGGAAGATTATATTTGTCTTTTTCATTTCGAACAAATGGTTGATTTAGGGGAAGGTATATGCCCCTTTAAAGCTAATTTATATTAAGTAAAGAGGAGCAATGTACCGAGCAATTGTACACGCACCCCCCCCCCCCCACACATTTTCAGGCAAAATGCCAAAGTGGCTAGAAACCCTTTCTTAAGCTGTTTGTTCGTTTACTTGTCACAAAATTTTGAAGGAAAAAGCAAGCACGTTAGAAATTTGATGATCTACATATTTACAGAATACGGTTTCTTTATAACACACTTTTTTGTGAGTAGCATGGCAACGGAAATATAAAATAAATTTGAGTCTATATTCCGTAACATTTATTAGTATGAATTATTTTGCTATCAAATGGCTCTTGAGGCCGTGAGTCAAATTTAATTAAAACTTACAAAATGGTATAAAAAAAACCTAAACACGCACACACACCTAACAAACATATAAAAACAAATGTTGACGATATTGGTGATGATGATGATTGTGATGGTAATACTCCTAATACTACTGCTACTACTAATTATACAAATAATAAAAATAACAAGAAGAAGAAGGGGGAAAAGAAGAAGAAGAAGAATAAGAAGAAGAGGAAGAAGAAGGAGGAGGATAAGAAGGAGAAGAAGAAGGTGTATGAAAAGGAAGAAGTGGGTTACTCACGCGTTACAATAGCGCCCAGCAAGGAAAGCACGATCGCCCCAATCAACAACCTTTTCACGATCATTTCTTCCATCTCTTCCTGTATAGCTGAAGATACTCATTCAGGATCAAGTAGACAAGTTCCAGTAACGTTTTCGTTCCACTTGAGAAGACCGGGATAGTCCGATAACAAGCTCTGTGTAGGCGAATAACCTCCGTCGACAAATGTATAGCGTATTACTGGTGCCTATCTGAGTGGGGATTCCCCGTAGATTGTTGACGTAATGGCTGCTGCTCTTTGACCTACCAATAGACTGATTTCCGGTAGTTTGTCGAGAGACTTGTGTCTAATTGTTGCGGTCTCACATGTTCTAACAAATTTAGCTATGATCAGTTATGATCTTCTTCGTAACAATACATGGCCCTTTTCAACTATTTTGCAACTACATGTGTAATAATCACCTCATACCCACAATGCAGTAGCTGTAGGCAATTTTTGTTTTTTACACACGCACGTACACCACTGAGATCTATATGGAAAGCCGTTGGAGACTTTATTCACATACCCCAGACGTATGGAACGCGGCACACGTCTGCTAAATTGACCAATCACCACCTGTTATTTAGCAGACGTGTTCAAGGTGCGATAGCACACGCCTGCTAGTTTATTAGCACACGTGTGCCCTTTCCAGACGGATGCGCAGAACGCTCGTAAATTGGTTTTTAAGGCAACCAATCAAGTCCGCTGTTACAAAGCTGCTCAGCTCGGTACGTACAGGGCCTGCTCGCTATAACAAAACTGCTCAGGTCAGTACATATTGGAAGGGGGACACACCCACGGCCAGGCACGGATCCAGGGGGAGGGCCGAAGGGGTCTCCCCCTCCCCCGCCAAAAAAGAGAGAGAGAGAGCTAGAGAGAGAAGGAACAGAAGGGAAGGGGAAAGAGGAGAGAAAGGAAAGAAAGAAGAGGAAGAAGAAAAGAAAAGAGGGAAAAAAGAGATCGGCGGGGGAGGGGCGACTGAGGGCCTTGCCTCCAAGGCTGTTGCCCCCCCCCCCCCCCTAGCTCCCCCCCCCCCCCAAAAAAAAAAGAGAGAAGGAAGGAAAGGGAAATAAAAAAAAAGTGAAGAGGAGGAGACAAATTGAAGGGGGAGGGGGGAGGAAGAAGAAAAGTAATGAAGGGGGATATCAGTAACGATTTTCTCGCCAACAATTTGTTGATCCTCAGGGGGGGGGGCGAACAAAGAGAGTAGGAAGGAGAAAAGGAAAGAGGTGAGCTAAAAGGGAACAAAAAAGAGAAAGGAGAAAAGAAACAGGTGAAAAGAAAGGGAGGGGGTCAGATGCAAATAATCCAGCCAACAACATGTGGTTCGGGTATAGGGGTGAAAGGCCTTTGCATCCCCCCAGCAAACTTTAAAAAGATGGACCCGCAAGCCTACTATTTATCTACATCACCATGCAAGCCGATACTTACAAGCAGCTTCATTTTTCAATATGTTGTTACGGGTCAATGTCGCTATTCATAAGTTCCGCTATTCATAAGGTCCGCTATTCATAAGGTCCGTTATTCATAAGGACCGCTATTCATAAGGACCGCTTTTCATAATTGGAGAAAAGGGTCATTATTCATAAGGTTCATTATTCGTAAGGACCGCTATTCATAATCAGAGAAGAGGGTCGGTATTCATAATACGAGAAGAGGGTCGCTATTCATAATGCAAAATCGGGGTCATTATTCATCAGGACCGTTATTCATAATCAGAGAAGAGGGTCGGTATTCATAATACGAGAAGAGGGTCGCTATTCATAATGCAAAATCGGGGTCGTTATTCATAAGGGTCGCTATTCATAATAGGAGAAGAGGGTCGCTATTCATAATACGAAATGAGGTTCGCTATTCATAATAGGAGAAGAGGGTCGCTATTCATAATAGGAGGAGAGGGTCGCTATTCATAATAGGAGAAGAGGGTCGCTATTCATAATAGGAGAAGAGGGTCGCTATTCATGATAGGAAATGAGGGTCGCTATTCATAATAGGAGAAGAGGGTCGCTATTCATAATACGAAATGAGGTTCGCTATTCATAATAGGAGAAGAGGGTCGCTATTCATAATAGGAGAAGAGGGTCGCTATTCATAATACGAAATGAGGTTCGCTATTCATAATAGGAGAAGAGGGTCGCTATTCATGATAGGAGTAGAGGGTCGCTATTCATAATAGGAGTAGAGGTTCGCTATTCATAATACGATATGAGGGTCGCTATTTATAATAGGAGAAGAGGGTCGCTATTCATAATAGGAAATGAGGGTCGCTATTCATAACAGGAGAAGAGGGTCGGTATTCATAATAGGAGAAGAGGGTCGCTATTCATAATACGAAATGAGGTTCGCTATTCATAATAGGACAAGAGGGTTGCTATTCATAATACGAAATGAGGTTCGCTATTCATAATAGCAGAAGAGGGTCGATATTCGTAATACGAAATGAGGTTCGCTATTCATGATAGGAGAAGAGGGTCGCTATTTATAATACGAAATGAGGTTCGCTATTCATATTAGGAGTAGAGGTTCGCTATTCATAATATGAAATGAGGGTCGTTATTCATAATAGGAATAGAGGGTCGCTATTCATAATACGAAATGAGGGTCGCTATTCATAATAGGAATAGAGGGCCACTATTCATAATAGGGTCACTATTCATAATACGAAATGAGGTTCGCTATTCATAATAGGAGTAGAGGGTCGCTGTTCATAATACGAATGAGGGTCGCTATTCAGTGTATAGAGTTAGGGTCGCTATTCATAATACGGGATGAGGGTTGTTATTCATAAAATGAAATAGGCCTAAGCAATATCCAAAATGCTCATAACAAATAGAAATATCGGACGGAGGACACCCCCAAGGCGACACATGGCCCTGAATATTTGTCTTGTTTTTAAGTAGGTTTGAAATTTGTTATCCAATGTTATAAACATAATTGAGAATTTAAAGCAATAACATTTGAATCATGAAACATCCTCAAGCTCACCTCCCCTCCCCCCTCCCCCTTCCCCCTCCCTCCCCCTCCCCCTCCCCCCTCCCCCTCCCCCCCCCCCACACCCGCTGCCTTCGCCTTTATGATGACGACTCGGACATTCAGGTAGCGGACCTTAATATTTATTTTCGGGGGGGGGGGGGTGAGGTGGTTTCCTTATAATAAATATGGTCTTGTCACCAAAGTAAATTTTCTTAAGTTTGACTATCAGTTGAGGGGAGGGGAGGGGGGGGGGGTTCGCACAAGGGGGACAAATTACGATAGCATTATGCGTGTGTTATGTTTCCCTTTTTTGTCACCACTGGAGCGGGGGAAATATATTAGCTAGATTAGGGGGGATGTATTTTTATATAATTATCAAAGCTTAAAAGAAAATATAGGCCTACTTTAAAAAAAGACATAATAAAGGGGACACCACCGTTTGCATAATGCTTTACGGTCGCAAAATCGTATCTTATTTGACTTTAAATCTTGAAATTCTTACTTCCTTACTTATGAGGAAAAAAAAATCGTGCAATATTATATATTTACGAAAAGCTTGAATATTGTATATAATCTAACTCTCTACAACCAGGGGCGTCGCTAAGGGGGAGGGGGGGGTGTGGGGTGCGACAACCCCACCTGTCAAGATATTGTCGGTAAAATTGCGCTGCTGTCGGGAAAAATGAGAAAAGGGGGAGAGGAAAAAGGAGAGGGAAAGGGAAAGAAAAGAAAAGAAAAGGAAAAGAAAGGAAAGAAAAGAAAGAGAAGAGAAGAAAGAAAGAGAAAAAAGACAAAGACGAAGGAGAGGAAAGAAAGGAAAAGAAGAAAAAAGAAAGAAAAGGAGCAAAAGAAAAAGGGATTAAAGAGAAAGAGAGAGAGGGGTATGTTGGGTGGAGTCACCACGTCGAGGGAGCAAGAAAGATACGCATAGATAATTTTGTTGCTGTGTCGGGTCCGCTGTGTCGGTATTCTTGCTCGATCTTCGTATACTATATTTATGTAGAAGTTTGAAGTCGGTGAGATGTATTATGTCGGTATTTTTTTCCCTACGAAGTGTGACTTTTTATCGGATAAAGAAACATTTTTGAGAATTCAGACAATGATTAAGAGTCGCCCGAATCGTCCGAATCGTCTTCTTTGTCTAATATTTAATGAAACGTTAAAGCTTCCGCGCTTTAACGGGTTATTTTCGTTTCTTTTTTCTTCATTTTCTGAATGCATTTCATGAACTAATTTAGATTAAATGAAATGAATGAATGTTGATGATGTGGGAGGAAAAGGGAGTTACCTAAAAGTCATTTCGAATATACTGAAATAGCTTTCCATCTATCACTGTACGTCCCATATAATGTACACTAAACACTCATTACATGTCGTGGGAAGTTTAAAAAAAAAAGTAGAGCAGCAAGCCACATTCCCCAATACGCGCATACCTCCTAGTTAATTTCAAACAGCTCATCAATATGTAAGACCTGAAATTACCTCAATGCAAGCAAGCACATGCATCTTACCAGGTACACCATCTGCAAGTAAAGCATTATACAATGTACTAGGTCATCATGGAAGTTCTAGAAAACAACAAGGGGAGGGATCAAAATAAGCTTTCAAGGGCACTTATACGGGGAAAAATGAATTCAGACAAGGATTAAGAGTAGTGAACGGTACAACGAATCGTCTTCTTTCTCTAATAGTTTAATGGAACGTCAAAGCTTCCGCGCTTCGCACAGGAAGGGGGCATATGGAAACGTTTGCTTGTATTTGTCTCATAAAAGAAGTTAACCCAAACTGACTCCCACATGGTGTTGAGTGCTCAGGGGTCACAGGCCACTGGCTTCATCGAGCAGGTAGTTCCATTATGTTAATGGTAAATTAACTATTACAAAACGAGGGGACACATTACATTGTACAATAGGGACACACATTGTTTTTATTGTGCAGAACATACTCTTTTATTGACTTACTTATTGCATGAAACTATAAAACCAAAATACATTTTGCATTCTAACAATTGGAGTACAGAGAATAATAACAGGTGAATGAAATGCATAAACACCACAAACACCTGCATGGGAGGAAGCATTCATAAATTTGAATACATATAGTTGATAAACGACTCCGATGAAACTATTAAACCAAAATGAAATTTGCGTTCTGGCAATTGGAGTACAAAGAATAATAGCAGGTGAATGAAATGCTTCAACAACACAAACACCTGGGAAGCTAGGAAGCATCCATAAATTTGAATAATTTAGTTGATAAACGACTCCGCATGTGGACGTTTGTTGGAGCAGAAAGCAGTGGATTATAAACAACACGAACCCATTTAACAGAATGTCGGAACGTAAATTAAATTTGGCGCGGTTGGAAAATGCATCTTTCTACCCTGCGACTTTAATGGTACGATCCAGTAAATTAAAACAGTAAAATTGCTCTTATTTTAAAATTACTCATTAAATAAAACCCAAAACTTCAGGGATATCAGAAAAAATATGTTATATCTTACTAATAATTGAAAAAGATGTATAAACATTGTGAAAGTGTCGCATTTTACGATAAAAGACACCGATTTAGCGAAGATGATGTCATTAGTGCGCTTTCATCAGGGAATTCAAGGTCAAAAGGTCAATTCAGACGCTAATAAGTTATTGGTCGAGCCTTTTTGCTTCCTTTATTCCGACGAAATTATACAATCAATAAAAACAAGTTTAATACCAGAAGAAAGCTAACGATTAGTATTTTCATTAACCGCTTGCCCCAAAGTCGTGATAGACATGATAGATCAACCCCTTGATGGCAACACTGCTACACCCCAATACGCCATCAATGAAGGAATTGGACGAGAATTGTCAGTAATATGTACTTGTACCACGGAAATACTGCAGGGAGGGTAGGCCGAATGGTCGGACTGATGGGGGGGGGGGGGCACGCCTTTTTCTTTTCTCTTGTTCAGAAATGTTTTCAATATGTTTTCAATTCGGGGCCATGTGGCCCCCTCCCGCCTACGCTACAGCCGTGGGGTATCCCCTATCCATTATTTCGCCTACTGATGTTTATTGCTTATTTCATTTACATATTTTATGAATAGCAACCCTTATACCGTATTATGAATAGCGACCCTCATTTCGTATTATGAATAGCGAACCTCTAGTCGTATTATGTATAGCGACTCTCATTCCTTATTATGAACAGCGAACCTCTAGTCCTATGATGAATAGCGACCCTCTTCTCCTATTATGAATATCGACCTTCTTCTCCTATTATGAATAGCGACCCTCTTCTCCTATTATGAATAGCGACCCTCATTTCCTATTATGAATAGCGACCCTCTTCCCGTGTTATGAATAGCGACCCTTATAAGTAATGAACCTTATTTCGTATTATGAATAGCCACCCTGTCGTCGTATTATGAATAGCGGTCCTTATGATTAATGACCCTTAATATGAATTATGAATAGCGACCCTCATCTCACGTTATGAATAGCGCTCCTTATGATTAACGAACCTTATTTCTTTATAAATAGTGACCCTCTTTTACCATTATGAATAGCGGACCAGGAAGTACGGGAATTTTCCACGTTATGAATAGCGGTCCTTATGAATAGCGGACATTATGAATAGCGGTCCTTATGAATAGCGAATAGACCCCGTTGTTACACTCTTTGTAAAATATGATATTATGGAAACTAATAAACTCTCTATCTATCTACCTATATGCCATGATCCACCTATTATATTAAAGTTTGCAACCCAATCAGTTCCACAACTTGAAACAAATTATGTGGTTTCAGGGCCTCTTCGCAAATGCTATACATATTTTTTATTTCACAGAAAATGTCATCAGAAATTTTGTTTTCTCTGTCATTTCATTGAGAAAATATTTTATGAAAGTTGTGTTTATTAAATTGACAAATATTTGACAATGTTAAGTAATCACATTCGCCACATAATGTATTTTGTAGTAAACACAAATATATATAATTTTACATTTGTAATCATCAAATTATTCTAGTCGCAAAAATGCAATGCATTTATTATGTTAAGCCTGATGAGCTGGAAAATTCACTATATTTAAATCGTTTCCTGTCGTTTTAAATTGAATTAACTTAGTTTTGTTTTATTCCAAAGGTACACCTGAACAGCTTCCAGATTCCTCCAACTTTATTTGTTCAGTACATGAACGGTGGTTAGAGGTCTCAGTCAGTCATTTTTCTGGAGGATTCATTGCCTTAATTCGGGACTGGCTGTTTCTAAAGGGCATATTACTGTCATGCATGTCGTTTCTACCCAGATCCATGCCTCCCTCCAGGAAACCAATATTAGAGGTTCGATTCGTTAAGAAGCCAGATAACCAGGAATGGGTAAACAGACATTAACACAATTTTTGTTCTGGGTCGTATTTAAGCCTGATACCCGCAGAAAGGATTGGCTTACCCAGGCGTTGATGGTGAGAATGTGGCGGAGAGAAAATCAACAGTTTTCGAGCCTTGTCACATTCAGACTGTGAAGCAAATATTGATCACTTTATAAGTATTTGTATGTTAAAAAAAACTTTAACCTCCATCAGCACCTTACATAACGTTATTTGTTTGGTAATTTTTTTGTTGGGGGGGGGGGGGGGTGCTCTTTTAGTCTGGGTCGTAAATATATATCGAGCATGGTCTAGTAATCATCGTGATAACTGTTTTGCATTTTAGACTATACCTTGTTTCTTTCCCACTTTGATAATATCAATTAAACGAAAAAATATCCCGATGCCGAAAATATACTTTTAAACTTATCTGTGACATCTCTACTGTAAAAAGAAAGCTTTAGCCCCATAATTTCTCTGGCTTTTTCTCTCAATCGATGCCATTTTGGACGTCATTTCGTTTTCCGATTTACTGACAGATAAAGTCCATGTTCACTGAACTAAATGAATAGGTTGACCCATGCAACCATAGCTTATTCCATAGGACGATTCAAGCGCGTATTTTAGTTGAAATAGACCAAAATCCGAGAGTAGGTGTTTAAAAAGTTTACATATGATTTCTATTTGCTTCATACTTTTCAGATAACTTTATAAGAATCCTTTTTGTGCACACGATTTCTCAGGACGATGTCCATGCATTAAAGGACCCCTTTTTCATACCTGTGAAGGGCGATGACGATGAGATTGTGCTTGGGAGGAGTACACTAACAGTCACTTGCCAGCTGGGTGGGAAGAGTCCTAAATCAGATGAACAGGTAACTGTACTTTGGTTCTCAGAATTGCTATACTTAGTTAAAATAAATTGAAACAAGGGCTATTTGGAAACAAGAACAGTACGCAATTAGTTTTATCAGTCCGTGCAATGAATTACATTTTCTTTCATCAGTATCTCAACTTCAAAATGTTTTTGTTTCAGTATGAAAACCGACTGATTATTGATAGCACAATACTCGAATAAAAAATTGATGGACATAATATATTTGAATTAAAAAGTAATGGTCATATGATAATGATAATGCTACTAATATAATGATAACAATAAATGACTTTGTGTGTATAATATGATTAACATTGAACGAAGAGGCGATTTTTGCAGCTCCAAATTATTATTTCATTTTTTGTCGGTAATATATAATTGAAGAAATACATGAAATACTAAATAAGGATTTCCCGTCTATTTTAACACGTTTCTTCCAATCTAATATCGTGCAAATGTCAAAGCTAATTTAAAACGGGGCTGCACTACTTGTAGCAACTTGCGCCCTCTATATAGCAAACAATTCCCAAGCGGTACCCGTTGGTACCCCCATGACACTCTTTTGCCTATTTCAATCGAGAGCTGAATTGGTGATATAACCACCTGACAGTGACCATGCTGAGAGGTCTAATCTCTCCTTACCAAACTAGTACAGACAAGCTCTAAGTTAGTTATCGTTCAGTTGGGTCGATAGTTAATCAATTTCATCACCTGTCCATTCATTTTCGTCAGATTACATCTTAATTTGTTTCCCCTGACAGTCCGCTGCAGAATGAAATGATCGAATTAATAATTGATATTTTGAATTAATATTTATAATAGGACCAGAGGGTCGCTATTCATAATACGAAATGAGGGTCACTATAAATAGGGGAAGAGGGTCGCTATTCATAATACGAAATGAGGGTCGCTATTCATAATAGGAGCAGAGTGTCGCTATTCATAAAACGAGAAGAGGGTCGCCATTTATGATACGTAATGAGGGTCGCTATTAATAATATGTGGAGATGGTCGCTTTTCATAATACGAAATGAGGGTCGCTATTCATAGGAGGAGCAGAGTGTCGCTATTCATAAAACTAGAAGAGGGTCGCAGATGTATGAGATTTATTGTTTTATTACCAACACTCCTTCTCTCCCCTTTCCTTTTCTTCTCTGCAAGTCACTCTTTTTTATGTTTAATTGTATTGTTGTATCTAAGTTGAGGGCTGCGGGCACGTCAAGCTACTTTGCTTATTTCTGTATCCCTCCTGCATCTAATTTATTAAATATGCATTCAATAATTTGTTTAAATTCAGTATATTTATTTAATTTCGTTTATTATCTGTACAAAATTATATACACTTGAAATAATGTATCAAACCATATTATGTTCATGAAAATGTATGATGGAAAAAAGATGCAGAAACCAATAAATCAATAAATCAAATCAAATTAAATCAAATCATAATACGAAATTAAGGTTGCTATTCATAATAGGAGCAGAAGGTCGCTATTCATAATAGGAGAAGAGGGTCGCTATTCATAATACGAAATGAAGGTCGCTATTCATTAGATGAGGAGAGGGTCGCTATTCATTCTACGAAGTTAGGGTCGCTATTCATAATATAGAGATAGGGTCGCTATTCATAATACGGAATGAGGGTCGTTATTTATAAAATTAAACAGGCCTCAGCAATATCCAAAATGCTTATAACAAAGGGATATATTGGACGGAGGACACCTCCTATTTGTCTTGTTTTTAAGTAGGTTTATTTCACCTTTTATATTTGATAATTATATAGAGACATATCCCGCCTTTATGGTGACGGGAAAACAAAGGAAAACACATATAATCGTATCGTAATTTGACTTCCTTGTGGGACATTTTGCCCCACCACCCTGCCCCCGACAGATCATATCCAGGCTATGCCAATGCGACATTAAGTAGACTAAGCAGGCCCATTTTCATAGTTATTTAAGGACGGAGTTTGTTATTTCAGACATTGTAATTGTTTATACGACAATTATGTTTTTGTAGAAAGTAGCTTTTAGTAGGACTTATGGACCTACAAATTATATAGCGGGGTTGGACCGGACCACGAGCCTACTAACTGTCCAGAGGGGGGTGAGAGGGGGGAGGGGGGCACTTTAAAATTGTGATTTGTTTGAGACTTTGGGGAATAGGGGGCTTGAACACTTTCGGACCTTGAAGGTTTCGCGTCATGTATCGTACATAGAGGTAATGTAATCCGAATATGAATCAAACATGTATTGTCTTTTTTGTTGGGGGTGAGGGTGATGGTGATGGTGATGGGCAAGGAGGTCTGATAAGGTCTATATAGTGCAACACAATTAAAGTTGAAAATGCTGTGAGAAATTTGTCTTCGATATTATTTTGGGGTGGGATATTTAGCCCTCGTAGCAACAAGGGGGCAGGATATAATGATAAATACAATACAAACACAGGAAAATACGGAATGTAAACATAAATATGAATGCAGGTTCAATAAAAATTAAACATTAATGAATTCGAGACATGGTAAATCCAAAGCAAACACAGAAAATGCATGTAAAAGTTATTCAAGACGATATATACATTCTTAAAGGTTCACACACGAAATATAAATAATCAATTACTTTAAATAGCCAAACCATAATAAAAAAAGAAAATACAATAAAGGGAACAAATAGAACGAAAATTAAGGCTGATGTAAGTTGTCATCAAACAAGATAGATAATTACATAACAAACACATCATAATAAACATACCACCTGTCAATTCATCATACACATTGAGAACAGGAATATATTATTTTTTAATTTTTGTTTGTTAACCATATTAATCTTTTATGGAATTTAGTATTGTAAAAAGTATTATATATTGTCATCCCATGCTCACTGTCTCTCACGAGTTTGAAATAGTGTCTTAATGTCGGAGTCATCTCATAGAAGAGGTTGGATAATCATAAAGCATATGTATATATTAGATAGCTTAGACAGATACCGAGATGTGATTGGTCCAGAGCTCGTCACGTGATATCAATTGCGAGATCCAAATTGTTATATTATCCTGGTTGGTTATGTTTTCCTGGTTGGTTATATTTTACCGGCTGGTGAAATTTTTTTTCTTCATGAATTTTTTTTTCCCTTTAAATTATTTTGTCCACATTTTCTTTTTTTCCCCAAAAATGCTTTTTGGGGTAAAAAAAAAAAAAAAAAAAAAAAAAAAATTCCCCCCCGAAAAATGTTTTTTTGGGTAAGAATTTTTCCCTAAAATTTGTTTACAATTTTTGTATTCGTGAACTATCTCGACAGATTATTTTTCCGTAATTTTGATTGTCCCCGAAAAAGAAAAAAAAATTGGGCAAACAAATATGGACCCCCCCCCCCCCCCCCCCCACACACACACACACAAAACAAGGCTATCTAATTTAACAGTTATTGACTGGCAGGGGGTATATAACATTCTTTGGATCTGAAGGGAGTTATATTTTCCCTCAGCGCTGCGCGCTTTGGGAAAAATATAACCACTTGGGAAATATAACTCCCTTCAGCAGTCCAAATAATGTAATATTACACCCCCTGCTAGTCAATAACTGTATAATATTACAGGTAATATTTATTCAATATTTTCTCTTTTCTTTTTCTTTTTTCTATTCAAATAGAAAGGAAAAAATGAAAAAGATATACGACATGACAGTGAGACAATATATATATTGTCTTACTGTCATGTCAGCCAATTTATGTTACACTATAATTTTGAAATTTGTAATCCAATGTTATAAACAAAATTGAGAATTTAAATAAATAACATTTTAATCATGAAACATCCTCCAGCTCCCCCCCCCCCCGCACACACACGCACACACCCGCCGCCTTCGCCCTTTAGATGACGAGTCGGGCATTCAGGTAGCGGACCTTAATATTTTTTTCGGGGGGGGGGGGCTGAGGTGGTTTCCTTTCCTACAACCCCCTTTGTGTCACCTCAGTCCGTTTTATGAATAGCGACCCTCATTCCGTATTATAAATAGCGACCCCCTACTCCTATTATAAATAGCGAACCTCATTTTATATTATGAATAGCAAAACTCTACTCGTATTATGAATAACGACCCTCATTTCGTATTACAAATAGCGACCCCCTATTCCTATTATAAATAACGACCCTCATTTCGTATTATGAATAGCGACCCTTATATCGTATTATGGTTAGCGAACCTCTACTCCAATTATGAATAGCAATCCTCATTTCGTATTATGAATAGCGGACCTTATCTACTCCTATTATGAATAGCGACCCTCATTTAGTATTATGAATAGCGAACCTCTACTTCAATTATGAATAGCGACCCTCATTTCATATTATGAATAGCAAACCTCTACTCGTATTATGGATACCGACCCTCATTTCGTTTTATAAATAGCGATCCTCTGCTCCTATTATGAATACCTACCCTCATTTCGTTTTATGAATAGCGACCCTCTACTCCTATTATTAATAGCGACCCTCATTTCCTATTATGAATAGCGACCCTCATTTCCTATTATGAATAGCAAACCTCTACTCGTATTATGAATAGCGACCCTCATTCCGGATTATGATTAGCGAACCCCTACTTCAATTATGAATAGCGACATTGACCCGAAGGTCAACACCTTGCTTCTTCAACTGGCTTATAGTTAATGTAAATAAAGGAGCAACTTTTTTTGAATGAGATCGAACCTTGGTTTAAAACGCGTCAAAACACGTCATTTGACGCACATAAACCTAGGTTTGTCGACAAACCTCCTTTGTGGATTCGGGCCAATGGCTTTTGACCCGCATGCATTGATCCAGCACAAACTTGGTACCAGAGGATTTTGACAATACTTTCTGAAAAGCTTGCTGTTCAGTCATCCTTCTTCTCTTCTTCTTGTTAAGGATAATCTGCCTCCTTCAATACTGAAGATTCTTGCAGATGTATATTACTGGTGTTATATCCTTGGCAGCACAATTATGAAAATGGTATAATCAGACAGAGTATTAGTTTTTCTTCACTATAAAATATGATTGAACGTCACACATGTCATTACTTTTTAATTAGAAGCTACCAAACTTGGGTATACTTCGATTTGATACGCACAGTATAAATAAAGCAAGCGAACAGGTGACGAATTTGAACGATGCATTAACGAAATTCACTGAAAAATTACAAAATTAGTTCATGCTATTGTATTGCAGCCGGGGTTGACAAAATGGAATTTACTTTGACGAAATGGGATGCGAAACGATGGAAGTGGTTGGACAAAGTTCGAAAACACAGACAATTTGTGTTCATTATATTGAGCAGTACTCTCTACATCTGCGATTTGGCGCATATCTCGTAGAATCATGAATGCTTATTAATTACATAATCTGGCAATTTCCTCAGACTATTCAGTACAGCGACATGAGCTCGAAAAGCAAAGAGATACTCTACTTTACGCTCGATCTAACCAAGGAGAGTAACGATACAGAGGTGATCCTTAAAGTGATTCAAACCTTCACAAAGATGATCAAATTCAACACAAGGTTCGAAGGTAAAATATTTTATGGAGATGCTTAATTGTTCTTATCCCTGAATATCAATATTTTATAGCATATCACAATGTACCTATTGCGGCAAAATGACATCCTATTGGTAATGTTTACTGTACAATTCGACATGTGTTGCATAACTTCAAAACTTAATTAATTGATTGCAATATTGAAATAACTAGAAGTAATGGTTAAGCGACTTTTCCATCGAAAATCTATTTATGATGTACGTGTAGGCCTATAATTCCAAAAGTAGCTAAATCCACTTTTGATGAAAAGTGAGTTATTGATATCAGAACATTGTTCACTTCAGTACCTGTCTTTCAACAAAAATATTTACCTAAATTTTGGGAACAATTATGAAAAATGCAACTTCTAATGTCACGTTTCCATTGATGCCTGTACAAAATCTGGTAAACAATTTCTTTTTTTTTCTCTGAAGTTAAAAAAATGAGTTTAGCTCCTCTTGGAATTAAACTCTTCGTGTATGGAATTTTGTTTTATATAATAATGACTATGGTTTAACTCTAAGCATAGTAAAGGCCACCTCTACTTTTTATTTTTAATTCGACCATACGTGAAGAAGAAATGAATATATAGACGCAATTAAGATTGATCACCGTCCTATAAATGAACTAAACTATGGACGAAATGTGGTTGGACCAAATTGTTCTTGGAGTAATTGTGGTTAACACCATTTATTACGGATAAAATTGGAAATGGACCGAATAATGATGGACCAAATGATTATTGGATCAAGTCGTTCACATTTTTTTATTTTGGGAAGTGGCAATTTGAACCATATGGTTACAGATTGGCCCTACTTGCTATTCAAACTAAATAATGATTGTACGAAACGTTGACTAAGCCATGTGTATAGCGGAGAGAATTTGTGTATAGACTAAATGAACATAGCTGATCTAGGTATTGGACCTATTGGCTTTTAAACGAATGTCATTTATTTCTTACGTCATACATGTGAAAGCATTTGATCATGTAGATAACCCTTGTTCATATATACTAAGACTTGAAACGTAGGAAGCTCAGGAACAGTTACATGTAAACAGACAAAAAGAGGGGGCCGTATCCATTAGACAATACAAACAATATAGTTTTGAGCATATAAACAGTTTTCTCCAACCAGTTCTGGGTGAAGATACAATTTAATCTATAATATGTTATAATTATATCTTAATATAAAATATCGGTACTCTAAGACATTTTGTATCTCAGTTTTTATCTTTCATTTCATTTCAATGAATTACTTCGTGCGTGCCCATAACAGTTATACACTTGATACTCGCGGACTTAACGCTAATATCCATCTTATTTTACTCTCTCTCTCTCTCTCTCTTTCTCTTTCTCAGCGAGTTAAAATCTCGTTTTTACGATTCTCAGAATACCGAAATAAAAAGATTTTCAAACCAACTTTATCCCACTGATATAACATGGATCTAGAATACCGCTCCTGTTTAAAAGCTCGAATTTATACAGGGAAAATAGGAATATAAATAGGTGCAGCCCTCTAAATTTACTGTGATGGATACTGGTTTTTAGCAGCCTGTTTCAGTACGTGATTCGTTTCCATATTGTCGGCTGATGATATGATGGGTTTCATCATTACGTTTATTTTGTGTGGATGGGGAAGGGGGGTTAATCGTATAAAACAATTAGTGTAGACGAAACTCAACTACGTCATAAAATGTGTATGTGTATCAATAGTTAGTTTATATATATGTCTATATACTGTGTGTTATATTGCATGACTGTTTTAAATACATTTATTTTACATTAAACAGTTGACTTGAAAGTAAGAAATCATAATTTGAATTTGAATTCCACCTGTGGAGAAGTATAAGAAACATGGTAAATATTGTTTTTGAGCTACCAGTCACTTATTTGCACTTCATATGTGTGCTTTCGCATTATAGCATAAAGGAACCCCACAGTCACCCCAAGAATTGTGTTGATATTATAATTTACTCTCATGACATGGATCGACGAAAGGTTTACAGAACATGCTGTTTTTGTTGTTGTTGATAATAGTTTAATAGCGCTCATTCCGTATTGAATATATACGCCATATCTTCAGTTTTATAAGAAAATCAGTTATACATAAGAAAACTGAGAATAAAGATTTGTAATTATATAATTAATAAGTCAGTAAAGCAATTTATTAGGAGTCTCTGGATGGTTTGCAACTTCGTGTTTCTGCTTGTTTTAATATGTTTACAGAACATGAAACTTCTTCACCATCCCCTAATGAAATGTAAGTATAACCTCAGTATATGTTTGTGTGTGTGTATGCATGCGAGTGCATACGAAGATAAATGAATATACATATATATAGTTAAAATACTGAATTATTCATACCCCAATAAAGTTGATGTTTTTAGTGTTTCTCGTAACTCGTAACTGATGGTAGTTTTGTAGTCCACACACACACCAAAACCAACACGCGCACACGCACACGCAAACACACACACCCACACATACACACACACACACACACCATTGACGTATCAGGCTTTTTATCAACGGTTGTTTGTGTGTTACCATAACTTCATGTTATGAGGTTTATGATTATACCAAGGTTTTGATTCCCAGTTCCAGCTCGAGCAGATGGGATATGTTATATTGAAGAGGCTAAGTATAACTTTATAGTCTATAGTCCATACATGTATGTATGTTGATTGAAAGAGAAAAGAGTGAGAGGAAGCACATTGAAACCTATTTATGTTGCAACATCAAAAAGGTCTTGCATGTACATTGTGAATAAAAGTGGGCTTGCATGCACATAATATGACACCACTCAAATACAAACTTTACTAATGGCATCGAATGCAGATGTTTAGGAGTAGTTTGACAAGGAGTCGGGATATATTCATGATTATGTGTTATAAGCGGGAAATGATGTGAGTGCGCGGAGTAACCTTGGACGGCGCGAAAGAGCCTCACAGAGATGCAGAAGTGTGATCACTAAATACTACGCTTTGCTCGAGCTGATTATGCAATCGTCTTTTTTAAATGTTCATTTGACGCCAATGAGAACACATAATCAAAACTATATTTTGTTATGGAAAGAAAATAATGATCTCATCAAATAATGAAAGGGATGGGTTTTGTATCGTGTTGCAGGGTTAATCACGCGTCGCTGACGTTCTTTATAAATGAAGCGACATTCTTACGAGTATATGATTATACCTCTTCCACACATTGTATAAGCTCACAACTATTTATTGACATTCATATAGCTGAATAGGTTGATCTACATGATCGAGGAAAAGGAAAGGTAAAAGCAAAAGGAATCATATCAATTGATAATGTAGAGTGCTCCCTTTCCTTTAACATTCTTACCTCTGACACGTTTACCTCTCACATTTTTACACTGATTTTTTAAATTTGACATTCCGACATCTGACCTTTTTCATCTCTCTCTATTTTTTCTCCCTGATAATTAAACAGGAGAGTGAGCGACGCGATGCTAAAAAAGTTGGCAAGATACATTCCAAGCTACGCATACGATACGTTAAAGGCTCACTGCACTACTTGTAGCTACTTGCGCCCTCTATATAACAAACAATGCCTAATCGGTGACCATTGGTCCCCCATGATCCTCTTTTTCTTATGTTAACTGATAGCTGAGTTGATGAGATAACCACCTGTCCAGTGACCTTGCAGGGCGGTCTAATCCCTCCTGTAAACTATGGCAGATAAGCTTTAAGCGAAAAGCTTGGAATTGAGCACAACGAGGCCCAGAACGTTGTGGTTGAGTATAACGGCAACTATAAGAGGGCAGCAAGGGAATGCCTTGCGAAATGGAAGGATAGGTCAACCCGTAGTGTGGCTGACTTACATTATGTGTTGAGAAAAGCTGAACTTGGGGGCTTAATTGTTCACTGTAATCAACAACATTAATAAAGATAAACCATGTGACGAAGATTGTTGGTCAACAAACACACAAGCAATCGTGAACTCATTGTATACAGTGTATACGTGTATATTTAAGATAATATTATGTTTTGCGAGGGAGGAGATACGTATTAGACCCAAACGATAGAAGAAAAAAAGACTCTGTTGACGTGAATGTAGGTGAAATAATCTTTATCCCATATCCAAGATATACATATACTGATATAATGAGGCAGCCATGCATGACTGCCAATGGAGAATTATCCTATTTTTTAAAATGAAACATGTTATGAATTGTTTTGAAGAGGTTGTCATTCATGAAATGCAATATCCTTATGCCTATGCCTCCGCCCATCAAAGGTCGTGCAGTAAACGTTATTTGTTCGGGTTGTCGGTCTGTGCGTCCGTTCTTGTTCTTTCCTGTTATTGCGATATTTCAAGAACCACTTACTTTAAGCACTTAAAAGGGAATGATTATATGTATCACCATAAGATGGCAATCTGATTGGATTTTGTAGTAACTAGGTTAAAGTTTTAAGGTCATAGAGGTCAACTTATGAAATTCCAGGTATTGACCTGGTTAGCGCGATATATCAAGAACCACTACAGATACGAGGCCAAAACTTAGTGATAGCATGTATCATCATTGGAAGACAATCTGATTATATTTTTGATAAGTAGGTCAAGAGGTCATTTTCAGAAATAACAAGTTTTATCCTTGTTTTCGCGATATTATTAAGAACCATTAGAGGATTAGCATCGAACTTGTTGATAGTATATTATCGTATTATCTTATTTTTGTATTAGTATGTCAAAGGTCACAGAGGCTGTTCATCTATTTCATAAACTAGATTTAGGGTGAGGGTATAAAAGGAAACGCATTCGCATTTGTCTTGTTTTATACAAGTCTGCACATATGGAATGTCCAATGCTCATCTATTTAGATCTTGTATAATATATTATCACAATATCGAATGTGCAATATATATTTCATAATATCACGACCCAATCAACTGACTTTGGATATTTGTGCATAAATTTGCACATAATTTTGATTATTGTTCATGTATATTCAATATGTCAATTGGAAATAATATCTGTAATGATGTTGAACTTTTCAAATGAGCCGAATTTGATGTAGCTTTCAATTATATTTTGTAATTATCAATCTTTGTTGAATGTTTATCAAATATTTTTGTGTTACACCTATGAATGATAAAAAAATACCACGAAAAGCAAATATAATTATGATTGGATTTGCGTGTATAATTCTGGATGTTATAATGGTCAATGTCGAATGCGCCTTTTTGTTTACAATATATTTTGTTGTGCATAAGTGTACCGATTTTTATGATGAATGTACTATGTATCTATAGCTAATATGATAACATATTTAATTGTTCAGAAATGTTGTACATAAGTCTGCACACATTGTTAAATGTTCAATATATATGTATACCATATGATAATATGTATCTCTCTCCGATGAGTTTAAATAAAGCGGTGCATGCTTTGAGCACATCCTAATGGTGAATGCCCGATGCAAATATAGTTCATATTATTTCATACTGAGATTTTATTTGTGTGCATTCATGTAAGTCTGCATACTATCATGGTTTATATCCAATCCATATATATTTCATATGATATACTGAGATTGGATATTTGTGCATAAGTCTGCACATCATAATGGTGAATGTTAATTACATTTATATTTGTATATGAAATCATACTGAGATTTGATTTGTGTGCATAAGTCTGCACATTATATTGGTGAATGTCCATTGCATATATATTTCACATGATATTTATTGAGATTAGATTTTGGGGTATAATACTGCACATTATAATGGTGAATGTTCATTGAATATATTTCATATGCTATACTAAATTTGGATGGTTAAGCATAAACAATAAACAATAAAGGATAGAGCAACGTCGATCTGGCGCTGCTCAGTGGCTGCCGGGCTCACGATGAATTGGGCAAAAAGAATTTCCGTTTCGGTTTAATAAAATTTGGAGTGGACTATTAGGCTATTATTATTATTATTATAAGCCTGCACATCATGATTTTTGTTTTCCCTTGTATTTATGTTTCACAGGGTTCCTTTATTAAATAATGGTGAATGTTTATTGAATATAAATATTTCATATAATATTATACTGAGATTGGATGTTTGAGCATAAGTCTTCACATCATAATGGTGAATGATCATTGCATATATATATTTCATATGATATCATACTGAGATTGGATTATTATGCACGAGTCTGCACATGTGTTCGTATTGTTTCCATTATATCATATCCAACAATAACGCATTTTGGTCCAGAGCACTGCACAATTCCATCATTTATTTTTCTTGTACTTTGGTTTGTGATTGATTCTAAATATAGAATTGCACGGAGTACAAAAGTCTACACAACACAATGAGTTTTAATCTCCTTCATGAATCGGATGTGACAGTGCAAATAGGGCTGCACATGTTGAAGCGAAATGTATATAAATGTTTCATATATCATACTGAAATTGTATTTTCGTGCATAAGTCTGTACATCATAGTAGTGAATGTCCCTTGCATATATGTTTCATATGATATACTTAAATTGTATTTGTACGCCCTAAACTATGAATTTGACATTCCCTCGTGAACTTGATGTGACAGTGCATATACGGCTGCACATGTTTAAACGAAGTCTTTCATCTAAGTATTATTCGCTCCATACGATTTCCACCTCTTGAAATTGCATACCCTTTCAGGGTTCTGGACCTATTATTAATGAAATTCTGTAGTAAAGTTTCGATCCATGAGAATTACATTCTTTTGCAAGAGTCGCCATATGTTATGATGATTTTCTGTTGTAAATGTTTTTTTTTCCGGCATCATGAAGGTTTTTACAAAATAAGATGTGTGTCCATAGTTGCGAAATAATTCTTCAGAATAATGCAACATGTCATATATGTAAGTCTATTAATTTATACACTGTCGCTCATATAGTTGGAATATTTTGTTATTACCCCAATTTATGGAATTATTTTGACAATGATTTATTCCTAATAGATCTAGATAATAGTATACATTCTCAGATTTGTTTGAATAATAATTTGCCAGTGTTTGTTTCGCGTGACTTATAAAGCATGTGTATGCTACTATGCTTATCAACTAGGACGCTCTTAAGTCATAAATGACAGTAATGAGGATTAATGCCCCATAAAAGGGCACTAAAATGGCACATCGACACGGTTTTGATCCTGGGGCCTCACAGTTACGAGGCCATTGCTTTGCCACTGAAACATGACTGTACGCAGCGGGGGCTAGGGTAGGGGCAGTTTCTACAAATAAAAAATAAAAAATAAAATGCCATACATTTTAAATAATTTATTGAATCCCCCCCCCCCCGGTCCTCAACAGAAAAAAAAGCTTCTGTGTACCCATGCCTTGTGCCATAATGCATGGCCGTACTTAGAGACGCGTCTCACCGCATTCCACCGATGATATGCGTCTCCTAGATCGGCGATATGAGTCTGCGATTGGCGAAAAGTGTCCACTCGCTTTTGTTTTTTCCTCTCCTCCAATCGTTCGTATATTCCCTGATCAACTTTTCTTTCTTTTCCCATCTTGCTTCTATTCTTCTTTCTAGTTCCGTCTTCTCTTTCTCAATCTCTCTCTTTCTCTCTCTCCTTTTTTGATGACACAGAAGGTTTTTAATGTTTTTAATATTTGTAATATATTTAAATGTTAATGTGATATTTGTTATATATTTAGATTTTGATGTAATATTCGTAATATATTTAGATTTTGATGTAATATTTGATTTTCATTTTGTTTCATTATGCATGATTTATAGTCGTACGTTTTAGGCATTCATATTTTGATCGTTTATTGTGTTGTATTTTGATCGTTTATTGTGTTGTATATTGACTTCTTAAATTGAATAATTTCAGCTTCCCAGCTGCATGTTCTTTTATTTCAATAAACCGAATCAAATTCAGATTTAAAATTAATTTTCAGAAAACCTTAAAACAAAATATTTGGCGTATTATTTAGATTTGTTTATGTTTGAAGTGTTATGTTTTTATAATGAGGCGTTGCAAAAAGGTTGAGTTGCAATCGATTGCAAATATCATCAGTTGCAAACTTTGCAACTCATATTTTGCAACTATCAAACGAAATCTCTACATTAAAACAAAATGGCGATATTTTCAATAATGCAGTTTAATGTCAGTAACTTAAATGTCAATATATTCCTAATCATCATCGGGGCAAATATTCAATGCACATCCATTAATTTAAATCGTTTAATACATGATACAGCATGTCTACATGTATATTCAGAATACGAGTCTGAATTCTTAAATGTACGTACGTACGTACGTCCACGCCAGGGCCAAAGCACTATATATACTATGATATTACGAACAAAACGAAGAATGAAACAATTATAAATTGCATCTGTAAACCTACATACGTGATATCAAAGATGAAGGTGCAGAGAGAGAGGGGTTGAATAGTGGTGGGGGTAGAAAGATGTGAGTACTGATACGAAAGGAAAGATAAAAGGTGAGGAGAACCATGAAGGACAACCACCCCGATGACAATTACCCCCTCCCCCCCCCCCCCCCCCCGAAACTCACCACCCTTTTCATTATAGGGAAAGTCAGTCTCCACAAGATTCTTCACAAGTATACATGAAGTATTAGTGATAATCAATACTATGGAAAACAACATTACACAAAATAATTGTATGATACTTTAAATATGAATATATTATTTAGAACATAATAAATAATGAATTCGTGCATAGTGGAACATTAAGAAAAGCGAAAATTATATACGCTAGATAATTATTAATAGTCATGTAAAGGGAGAGAAAGAGGAAGAGAGAGAGAGAAAGAGAGAGGGAGGGGTTAATAGAGAGTGGAACAAGGAAAAGCAAAAGTGGTGGGGTAAAAAGAGCACTGAAACGAGAGGAAAGATAAAAGGTGAAGAAAATAGAGTCGGCAGTGAGAACGAGAGAGAGAGAGAGAGAGAGAAGAGGGAAAAAGAAAGAGAGAAAAGTAATGTTAGACTGACATAAAAAGAGAGAAGGGGGAGCCCGAGAGGGATGAAGATAGATGAAGCTGGAGGAAGACCAGGGTTTGTGAGAGAGAGAGAGTGGAGATATGCACACTTTAAGTCGGTTTTTAAGTTGTAGGACGCATTTCGCCAGTGGACTGATTTCGCCGTGATATACGCGGCGATATCCGTCCGACCCAAGATACATATCGCCAAAGACGGACGCGTATCGCCAACCAATTTTCAGCGTTCTGTGTCTTAGGACACAGAACGCCACTCGGTCACTCTGGCCCGTGACACCGGCCATTACTCCTTGATGAATTCTCGTCAATTCCCTTAAATACGATGAAAACATATGTTTCTGCCGTGTGTTACTCTGCATATTGTGATGAATTTCTAATGTAAAGGTAAAATATCATATATTACTGTTGAGATCAGATAAGAGCCCGCGAATTAGCAATTATTTCAAAATGTGTTGACGTACCCAGTTGACTTAATACCAACTTTGCTTTATTAGTTGCGTAGGTGTTTTCTGTCTCATATATATATATATATATATATATATTTACGTTTAATGATGTTTATGTAATGTTTACTGGTACGATTTTATGTTACAAATAATTGCATAAATAATGATTATAATGTGTTAGTATAGAAATTTTTATCAATTTGTATAAGCTTGTTAAAATAACTGAACATTTGAAGTGCATGGAATGATTATTTGAAATCGAGAGAGACAGAAAGAGAGAGGGGGGTATAATTGTACAACTTAGGAGCAGGAATTCAAAAAGGCAAATGCAAGCGAGATCACAGACATGACAGATGAAATTATGAGACGGAGAAGAAGAAATAAAGAATGGAATAAGATATTGACGGGGGAAGGAGAGATCTTGGGTAGACGTAATAGATTAATTAATGAGATGAGTTAATAAGACTTACTTAGAAAATGTGAAAAAGAATGGATCAGTTCAGAGGATTCAAATTTATGATAGTTGTGATCGCTTTGGCTTATTTTCTCTCGGATTCATTTTTTCACTGTTTCAAATTCGTTATTCGTGAATCAAAACAAAGATTTCTCAATTGATCGGACAAAGCTATAATAATGCTGGTAATAATGATAATAATAGTGATAACAATAACAAAATGTCCATCTATACATGAACATGGCAGAACCCGATTTTCAAAGGACCCCAACCGAGTGGAAATAGAAGGACCTTTGCATGTTAGCAAAGGCCTTGCTATTGCAAAGAAAAATCATTATAGGAAACAGAAGGAGGAAGGAGAAGGGAAAGGGACAGCTATGGAGGAGATGAACAAAGAAATATAAAGCGTGGAAGGGAAAGTTAAAAGATGAATCGGCAGAGGAGAAGAGAAAATGGAAATAGAAACATATTGTATGGTATGGAAGACATGATTATATAGTTACAAAAACCAGTGCTGACTATAAAAAAGGGAGAATTAATGATAGGGTAACTCGCTACAAATTCTAATCAGATATGACATTAAACAGATTTTACTTCATGAACAAGCTAGATGACCCAGCGTTATATATACAGTCAAAATTGGTAGCGAGAAAATATTTCAAACGAAGATTATGCTTCATGTCTACCTGTAAAAGGTGTATGAAAAACATAATATAGTTGCAATTTTTTGTTATATATCAAAATACAGAACGGTCGACACACTAATGCCATCTTCTGCTTCTTATTCTTCTTCTTCTTCTTCTTCTTCTCCTTCTTTATCTCCTTCTTCCTCTTTTTCTGTCTTTTGCTTCTTATTGTTATCATAAGTTTCATCATCATTATCATCCGACACCATTAGACTCATTATTTGAATACTTTCTCTCTCTATTTCCTGTTCATTCCCTGTCCCGCCCCTTTTCCCTATCCCCCTCTTCCACCCTCTCCTTTTGTTCTTCCCCTCTACCATCCATTTTCCCTTATTTTATATTGTTCCCGCTCTCTCTTTCTTTCGCTCTCTTTTGTTCATTCTTTCGTTCACCCCGTTTCCCTTTTTCTACTTTGTTTGTCTTTCTTTCCGTTTTTCTTTCTCTTTCTTTCAGTTCTTCTTTCTCTCTCTCTCTTGTTCTGTCGCTCTCACCCTTTTCCCCTTATCTCTTCATTCCTCTCTCTCTCTCTCTCTCTCTCTCTTCCCCTCTCTCTCTTTCTCTTGTGACCCGGATTTCCTTCTTAGCTAGCGGGACATTGGTATTCATGAATGTGAATAGTATTGTTGTTATTATTCAATGAAAAAAAGTGCACTGTAATTCTGGTGCACAAATAAAACAGAAGACCTAAGCGAAAAATAGATGAATACAAGCAAAAATAACGATTGAGAGAATGGAAATGAAAAGTTCTTATTTATGTTGTATCATATCTAACAGCATAAAATCATCCTGCATATAATTATGCATATATAATAACAATACATTTATAAGAAAATAAGATTTAAAAGAAATATAACGTTGTAAATTTTTTAACACGCCTAATACTCCGTTCCTGGGTGCCATGATGCTGTCGTCCTAGCGGCTAATAGGTAAATCAGCGTTGTTCATCCGGGGTGCTGCGAGAGAAATTTTGATATAAACTTCAATTTCGAGAAGGAAAAAAATAATAGAAAGCGCTATTTATTTTGTATCAGGAAGTAACATTGTAAAAGCAATTAAATGTGTTTTTCACGTTTGCTGCGCCCACTTCGAGAATTTAGAAAAAAGATGAGTTCAGGCAGTAAAGTGCATGAATACCTCCATATATACTCAATGAGGTACAAGAATATCTATTTGACAGCGAGATGCCCGAATATTGTCACTTTCTGGCAGCAAGAAGCCAAAATATATTTTATACATTTTATATCGAAATAACATTTTTATGATGCTCGTTTGCTTTGGTCGCTCGGAACACTTGAAATTAGAATGATTCTGGGCAGCAAGATTCCAGAATGTCCCCATATTCGAGTATCGAGGTAACAGAATATGATTTGTTTGTAATCATATTTTCGGCAGCGAGGTGCCAGTATACATATGTTTGATTCAAAAGAAATGTTAGCTAGTATATGATTATTACAATTATTATTTTTTTTACCATCTTACAAATTTCATTCCTTTTGCCTCAGTCGCTTCGCTCGGCTGCGTTTTTTTCAATATTTTGTTAATAAACAATTATGTCCGTATGAGTATACATGGTACTTGACGGGTACTGGGATGGTGCAAATGAATTTTCAGTAATGAATTCAGGGTTAGGATGACGCGAAACTTTGTATTTCTTTAAAGGATGAGAAACGCCGAGCTAAGTAATATTTATTCTACCCAATAGAAAGCGACGACACCAACAGCCAAATTACGACGTTACATAATACATAGTATAGAATACTGATATAATATGAACTAAAACATAAAGCATAGATATAACAACGTTACTTGTTTACACAACATATACTTGATATAGACTTGACTCGTTACACATTAAGTATATATTTGAGTAAAGCACAAATGTAATTTTCAAAAAACTGATAAAACAATACATAACTACCATCATACTTTGACTGATATATCAGGTATTGCATAACAAAGGACTAATGCACTTTGGCAAGACATTGCTCTACATTTGTTACACTCAACCCAGGTGATGTAAATGGGTACCTGGCTGGAATTAATTCTTTGAAATGCTAGAGCGCCGTAATGGCAGCACAGCTAAAGCCGGGTTAATTATCTCTAAGTTTGGAAGCGCTTAGTGATTCTAATAAGCGCTATATAAAAACTGAGTATTATTAGTATTTATAACAGCAATATATTATTTTTTTATATTTCATTCAAATCAAATAGAAAATTGAGACTAGGTACAGGTGTGACGAGTAATCCTGAAATTAGTAATTCTATTTTTTCCGCCAATATGGATGGTTATCACGCATGTTATACTAAAAGGATTCTTTAAACAAAAGGCCGCTCTGCGCATAATGATATTGAAATATTGCAAAAAAGAAATTCGAAATTAAGACCAAACAGTCATGGCGCATGGGTGTAGTCCTATATATAACCCTTTCACTGTGCTTTGTTATTCTGTGTTTGTGATTTCTTTTCCCAGAAATATTTGATCGATTTCTTATCATTAGGTGATTTCAGAACCTAAATATACAAAACTACTTTTGTATACCCTTCTTAAATGTTTCCTTCACATTGCATTCGCATGACCAGAACCCAACATTGTCTTAACCCTAATAAGGCCGGGGGGGGGGCCATTATGGCCCCCCCCCCCTCCACGATTTTTCTGATTGTTCAAGAACGCATATGGATGGCGCCTCGCCGCTCGCTGACTTTTTTCTTTAGAGTCTTGCGCATCTTTAAAAAAAAAAAAAAAAAAATCGGACCTAAAGTTACAAGGTCACGTGACCTTTTGTCTTTGCATGTCAGCCCGAAAATCGCTCATTTTTGTGATTTGTGTACAAAACATATGGAAATGTCATTTTTCCTAAAAATAGATCAAACATTGGTTATTGGGTCTTGTTTAAAGTTTAGGTGGTTGTTTTGGGAGTCAAAATAGTTGAATTGTAGGAAGAAATGAAAAAAAAAAAAAAACGATAACATACATAAGTTAAAAAAACAATGAAATACATAAGAAATTATCAAAACAAGAGATAACATAAGGAATAAGCTGGCTCTTCCAAATTTTTTTGTCGTATTATTGTTCCAAATGGTCTAATGAATATATGTAGTGAAAACGAATGCTTAAATATGAATAATATAGGATTTATGGGTAAAAATATGATTTTATGACGTTATTTGCATAAATTACCATAAATATGCAAATGAGGGATTTTTTTCAAAAAATTGAAATTATCATATTGTTCTATACACTTCACTTGACATGCGTGCAAATTTTCGCGGAGATCGGCCGTTTCACGGCCGAGATCTTAGGGGGGGGGGCCATAATGGCCCCCCCCCGGCCGTAGTAAGACTTCAAATAGCCCGGCCTTATTAGGGTTAAAACAACTCGGCTCTGACAACTGAATTCTCAGGTTACATACTTTTTAATGCATTAAAGATCAGATACCTAATGTCACCCATGATAAATACATGCCTTGGTATTTTGAAGCGTTAAATATCTACATAACATTTCTGTTGTATATAAATGTACATGATTCATATGATAGTTTTTACAGATTTTGTAACCCACATCCCTTTTGTGACAGCAGTAAGACTATAGAAGTAGCAAATTCCGGATTCAATGAAACTGAGAGTTAAAATGAAACTTAGATTAAACCGTCTGTTCAGAGCCAGAGCTTATATGTTTCCTTAATACATTTTGATTTAAGATTTAATTACAAATGTTACATGCTTTAAAGGAGATAAACCATGAATTGGGAATTTACTTCCCTTTTTCCCTATCAAATTGCAGGTACCGTCCATGCCTTTTACATTTTTTCACAATCGTCAAAATTAATACGAATTATTACAAATTTATTGGAAATTAATCTAACTTTAAGCCATATATTATATGTAACTAAATGCAAAACGAAAGATAAATGAAAATAATGAATTTCCCCCGAGAAAGAAAAACAAAATTAATTTTCATTCGCGATTTTCCACCATTTTTTCCACCAAGGTATTTCCTTTTCTTTGGTCCATCGAAAGGCGATATTGTCATCAGCTCGTAAGATGCAGGCTTCCAGTATTTTCAGCAGTGTTACGTGTCTCTCTTTGATCATCTCGTGGTAATCCTTCGTGTAGTTCTCAATGAAGAAGACGTTGCTTCTAGGCATACCTGCGTGGATGATTTCATCCAGGATCTGATCTTTATTGGAGACGCTGTCTCCGAAGGTTATCACCATGATAGGATACGCGCCTGTAGAATAAAAAGAAGAACATGATCGCAACAATATTCGAAAAGTCAATTCAAGGGGCAATGTTATTACCTTATTGTAAATTTGAAAGGGTGACGTACAAGGCCATTGCAATTGCCGTTGATTTTCGAAAGCTGTTCTAGATTGGAGCAGGGGGAGGGGTGGGGGGGGGGGGGGGTCACTCCCCATCCCCTGGAAGGGAAACGCTAAAAACACATTTCATTTTTGTAAATGTATGTAAGAACCACTAAGTCCCCTACCCCCTTTATATATATATATGGGTATATATATACGTATATATATATATATATTAATAATAATAATAATAATAATAATAATAAATAATTTTTTTTTTTTTTTTTTACAAACCCAGGTGCGGTTCTCAAGACTGAAGCCAACTTTAAATCGGAGCGAAAAAGAGGCGCTCTTTTGTCCCATTTTCATCTGGTTTGGCGGGAGTGGGGCAAATTTGTTTCTATATATAACTTATTCATTTTTCAATTTTTTGCGATTCTAAATGTGATATCATTTAATATTTATGTAAATCATCATGGAGATGTTCTTAATGATACTTACCGAATCTTTTCTTAGTTTCTTCTATAAGAGCACTTAGGAATATATATGCCCTGCAAGGTTCCATTCCAGTATCAACGCTGGATATATGAAGGGAAATATTGATAAAATTGCAAACATATAACGCAACAATAATAATGATACAACAACTACTGGCAGTGTGCCAAGACACTTGACATTAATTAACTGTGAAGCCACAAACAAAAAAGGAAGAAAATAACGATAATCATGCGATAGCACGGAAGCGAGCAGAACACATGGGCAAACAGTGGAACGATGTTGTCCTGTGAGAAACCTTGCTAAGCGATCCTAGTTTGAAACGAAGTCTTAAATCATAGATCTCCTTAGCTTTGTACTTACAACAAATCACTTACAGCAAATACAACGGGGATCTCTTTACAGTCACTTACACTGCTTCATCATCACCATCGTCATCACCATCATCATCACCATCATCATCATCACCACCATCATCACAATCATCATCACCATCATCATCACCATCATCATCGCCATCATCATCACCATCACCATCACCATCATCATCATCATCATCACCTTCACCATCATCACCATCATCATCACCATCATCACCATCATCATCATCATCATCGTCACCACCTTCACTGTTGTTATTAGTATTATTAAGGCAGGTCTACAATACCTGTCTTTGAAGACAAATATGGGGCAGTCTATCTCCTCACCCCTACGCCGCTTATGAGGATCAATTCCCCTATTGCCACCTGTCAACACAAATAAAGTTATCCGTATGAAGAGACTTTATCTCATACAATGATTCAGCTATATAAACTTTAAAAATTGCATTTAAAGAGCCCGATTCTTACTCTTTAGACTGATGTCTCATTGACAATGATTATGTAATTATATACAATACACCAGTGTATAGATCTAACTTAGGTGAAATATTTCCATGATAGCAAAACGCATTTTCATTGTCGACAGTACCTGTTATGTTGGGGATGGATTTTTCCATTGTTTCGTTAAGAGTGATTTGTTCTGTCTTGGAGATCACGTGATTCCCTGTGTGTACTTTCGAAGGATTGAATGTGCGATGGATTTGTAACTCAAACACAATGGTAGTCTCACAATAAATCGATTAAAATACTTTTATTCTTCAAAACAAAGGCTGAAAACAACTACGCACCAGATAAGTGACACATGAACATCGCTCAAAAGTATTTTACTTGTTCAAAGAATAGGGGATTTATCTCTGTAGCGGAGAACATTACCTTGTTGAGTGTGCGTTTGCGAAATGAGTGGGCCCTATTATGGGTGAATAAACATTCAGAAGGATTCTAGGCTTTCTATGTGAAGATATGTATAAGTACTATTGGTGGAAAAGCTTTGTATTCCCTTTGTTATACAGGGCGTATCATAAAAAAGGATATTGAAGTTTAATGACGATTTATATGAAAACTACTGATTTCATAATCAAGCATTTTATGTCTGTTGTAAAGGACAGAATGTCCTCTTGTTAATGACACCCCGATCATACTACTACTCTCACAGTTGACTGAATAACAAAGCATTGCTGTCCACCATGTGAAAGGTGCACTGTGACAAGTTAGCATTCACAGATAAATTCTAATGATTAGTGCTTGTGTCAGCCCAGACATATTGAAATGCTGAACAATGAGTGGATTATGTGTCTAAGAAGGAAATTCACTGAAGCATGGAATGGCAGAATCCTAAAATTGGTGGTCTGGGGTTCAATCACAACTGGTCAGTGATTCAATCAGAGCAGACTCTTATCTCCTGTAGGCTTACCAAAATGGTTCAACTAACAGATGAGCAAAGAACTTTTGTGGTTAAAACATACTATGAGACCAAAAGTTACATTGCAGTTCAACAGGCTTTCCGGGTACGGTTTCCAAATCGCGAACCACCGACAGAGGCAAATATTCGCAAAAATGTCCAAAAGTACGAACTGAAAGGCACAAGTCGGAACTTGAACAAAGAAGCATCTGGGCGGCCTCGAACAGGCATATCACAGCAGAACATTCAGTTGGTCCGAGATGCTATTGAGGAGGACCCAACCGTCAGTGCCAGACGCAATGGGACTGGACTGCCATCTGCCACTTTCAACCGAATAACAAGGCTTGACTTGAACCTTCATCCATACACCATCCATGTTCGTCATCAGCTACAGCCAAACGACTACCCTAGAAGACTGGCTCTCAGTCGCTGGTTTCTTGACAAATGCCATCGAGATGCTCAATTTTTGGCAAACTTGATCATAGGTGATGAAGCTGGATTTTGTTTAAATGGCGAGGTGAACACCCACAATGTTCATCAGTATGCAGAGCGGAATCATCCTCCCGAGTTTGTTTATGACAGGAGTATGAGTATGCAGAAGGTTACTGTTTGGATTGGCCTGTCAGGAAGTGGACATTTGTTTGGTCCTCACTTTTTCGATGGAAATGTCAATGCCCAAAGGTACCTTGACATGTTGAATGACTTTGTGGTACCTCAACTGGACCAGGTGTTCCAACGGCAACGACGTGGAGTCTTTTGCAGGGCTTGGTGGGCACATGATGGTGCACCAGCCCATGGAGCAATAGTTGTAAGAGACCGATTGCAGGCACTGTTTGGTCCACGGATCATTGCTCTGCACCAACCACAGGAGTGGCCTGCAAGGTCCCCGGATCTGACGCCGTGCGATTTTTCCTCTGGGGCACACTTAAGGATGTTGTTTTCTCAACACCACCAGTTGACTTAAATGACTTGAGAGCAAGACTCACAGATGCAGTTGACAGTGTACGCCAGGATCAACAGATGATCAGACGGGCTGTAAGAGACATGGAGCGACGATGCGAAGTGTGTATCCCGAGAAACGGTGGCCACGTTGAAGGGCCGGGACCATAATTAGTTGTGTTTGGACCAAGAAAAATGAGAATACGCTTGGCACAGTGCACCTTTCACATGGTGGACAGCAATGCTTTGTTATTCAGTCAACTGTGACAGTAGTAGTATGATCGCGGTGTCATTAACAAGAGGACATTCTGTACTTTACAACAGACATAAAATGTTTGATTATGAAATCAGTAGTTTTCATATAAATCGTCATTAAACTTCAATATCCTTTTTTATGATACGCCCTATACTTACTAATCTCAGCCATGACGTCATTTACTCTTTGTGCACTGAAATCAGAGATGGCTCGAGTATCAACGGTTGTCACGTGATCCGTCAATTTCATGAAGCCCCTAAACATAGTCTCCCCTCCTGTTCCGCAGTTTCGACTCTCGGTATAGACTTGCTTCCAGGTACCTTGCCGATGATTATAAAGAGCACAATGAGCAAAGTAAAACTGAAATGGCTGATCTAGCAATAAGTTGCAATATTTCCTAATATGCCAGTGATGCATTTACATATATGCAAAGCTTTTGTGAAAAACATTACACAGTATTGGATAAACAATAGATGTTAGGTATATTTTAAAATATTTATATGTTGGGTAGAACTTTATCCTCTAAACATGCATTTTCGTTTTAACTCAAAGGTGTGTGAAATTTGACGAAAGTGTTTGAGAGCGTATATGAAATAGGGATGGGATTTGGGGCTGATAATCGATGGAGCCTAACTTAAAGTAAAATTCTTGGGGTTTCAGTATTCGAAATGACGCTTGGTAGGAAATTTATGAAAATCACCTCCATGCTTCAATACACATTTTTCTCACTTTTGAAAAAGAGTAACATGGACATAAAATGATAGAATTTCTTCCATTGTCAAAATAAGTTTAAAAATGAAAAATTGTCTAAGACTACAAATTTTGTCTCTTTTGACATATGTAATGAAATCTGTATTCACCAAAAGAAATAACGAAAAGAAAGGATTTTTCTCGATTATTATTCAAAAATGTAGACTGTATTACAGTCACAGAGGAAAATGTTAACATTGGAAATATGCAGAAATGTTTTATAATAGAATAGCGATTTTTTTTCCTTTTTTTTTTAATGAATTGGGAATGCTATTCAATATAAAGTAATTTTAGCATGCCAAGTTATAGGAATTGTTTTGAAGGGGCTCTTACAGCCGGAGAAATTGGTTTGAATTCGACACTAAAAGTGTGTTATTGTCTCTCCTCGGTTTTTAATTCAAGATAATATAAAATTACATGAAAGTGAAAGGTCAAGCCTACGTCAGTAGTTGTAAGTGAATGAAACATGTTACATGATGAGTTTGGTTCCAAAACATTATTTACGCATTTTTTCACAAAATTTCTTATTTTTGTAAATTGAATTCAAAGTACTAATTCCAGTACCTACATAGGTTGAATTTCCCATAAATGATAAAGGGGGGACGTCTGTGCTAAACACACTGTGTATCTTGACTATTAATATACTTTTGGAGAAGAACAAACATCTATGACACATCCAACATTATTTACCTGAATGAAAGTCCAGACACCTTCCTCAGACGTGTACTGGAAGACTGAAGCACCGCACCGAACAACAAGACAATAGGGACTTTTAGATTTGCGTGGATTGATACGTGTGACGTCCATTCAAGGCAGTGCATTAAAAGGACGTCGATCGTAGCAATATCCACGTTGTCGTTGGGCAAATCTAAAAGTCCCTATTTACAAATCGGCATCCTTTGGCGATCGGAAAACTGTCAGCTAACTTCAGTCTGCCAATACACGTCTGTGGAAGGTGTCTAAGCCAAGACACCCAAAGTGTGACATAGAACTCGCTATAGCTCTCCAAACCGTTCTAATAATTTTGTTCTATATTATTATTGTATTATTAGGCTATATGTGACCCGGCACCACAAAACCAACAAAAAGTCGCAACCAGCGATTCTCCGTAATCAGCTAAAATGTAAATTTAGGTGAAAAAAATAGATTTTTGTTTTTTTGCATTTTCTGAAAGAGTGGTCTTTTCTGTACCTAGTATCAAAATTTGGAAGTCTAAAACATAGTAGAAGATGTGTTTTAAACGGTTTTTCTAGACCAGTTTTTTTCGCACAGCCTTCGGTCTCTTCCAAAATTTGATCACTTTTCCCGAGCGAAATTATCGTAGTCCGGAAATGGTCGCTCGTTGCTAACGGGTCGTGCTACGCGGGCTGTGATTGGTCCGTTATAGCAGTCAGTGCGGCGCGCCATTTTGTTTGTATCCGCTTTCACATCCGAGTTCCAGATTTGCGTTCGTCTTATATTCTCCGTTATTATTATTATATTATTATATTACATTATTATATTTTATACATTTGAGAGTGACAAGTTGCGAAAAAGTCTACAACGTCGTTACAATGCCAGGTTTTGTACGTGAGCAGAGCCGTGGGATGGTACCGGGGTGCACCATCGCAGATGCCCGGGTAGCTCGGGCGGTCAACGAAGCGATGATGCGGGGGCTAGCTGCGAGGGATCAGGCCAACCTTACAGCTTTGCTTACTGAACACTTCGGGCAAGACAGCGACGAGAGAATTCCTGATAATGTGGTTACAAATAATTGCCCAGATGTATACAAAACAAGATAGGTGACAAGCAGTGTTATGTAAGGGGGAACAAAAAGACTCCGGGTCCACCATGAATAGGCATTGTCTAGTACAGGTGTCTCGGCACTATGTTGCAGTTCACTTAATCTGTCCAATTACAACTCTATACATTTACAACATAATAACTTTTGAAAGACTTAAGTCCACACATTGAAACCTCAGAAACATAATGAACAGACTATGTTTGACCATCAGGCCAAATTTCAGCCTAATCTGAAAATCTCTTCATAGCGGTTGCTATGGCCTTTTGATTCACCCTTCTATTGATTTCCCTGTGGTTTGCTTGCTCCGCATGCTTGAATAGCCCCAAACTTTAAAGCTCTCTTTCTCACAATTTAATACCAGTAACCTCCCTCACCAGCTCTTTTCATTCACTAAATTGAAAGGGTTAGGAAGCTTCAATTTGGACAAGTAATATACCATTTTAATGAGGAGAACTTCTTCTTTCATAATCAGATGAAATCAGGAAAATAATTTTGTGCGACTTTTTGGTGGTTTTGTGGTGCCGGGTCACATATAAGGTATCCTGTGAGTAATTTCCGTTTGTAAAGAAATTTCATTTTGCATCCAGTAACAAGTTAAGATCGCGTGCTCGATCTTGTAATTAAAACTAAGTCAGAACAAGTCTAGGAACCAGCTGGATTTGAACCTGCCATTTACTGCTTGCCGGGCAGCGATTCTACCATCAGGCCATTACTATCCCATGGTACAGAATTGATGAACTGGAAATAAATACCTCAGCTCTCCTATTTCTGACTTATTAATATCCATCAGTCCACCATTAGCACAATAGGCTAGCTATTCCCGGGCTTCATGGGAGTAATTACATTTTTTTTTACTGGGTGCAAGCAGAAAATCATTCTTCTTTATATCATTTTTTTTCGCACCTGTTAAGCTGAAGTGGAGTGAGTTGAGCAATGTACTCTTGCCTGAACACTGGACACCGAAGACACCCAGTCTGATCTTAGGTGGCCTCTCGAATTCATCACTCACATCTCTTAAGGTCCATTCGCCTGGCCGATAGTTGACAATTTTCTCTCGTAGTTCGCGAATTCGGGTTTCATGGTCTTCAATATGGATGGGTCGCGCTTGCTGTGGAACTGTGGGCACTCAGAAACAAACAAATGAGCATTTCAGCTTTGAAAAATGCACGTAACATGTGTTACAAGCCTTTATTAAACAGAAAGCTTCACATTTTGATAACACTTCCTGAGAAAGACACTGTCGGATTAAAAGAATAAAGAGAGAAAACAGGGATTTTAGGACATACATCAATTTACACTTTCGATACTTCGTGCTCACGCATTAAAATATAAGTGTTCTAATGCATTCTAGAAGGAAACCAATTTCAAAGTATTGCAAAGTAGTGAGAAATGTTGAAAACTCAAACAGATATGGAGAGATAGTTTAACTGAAAGAAAGGAGTTAAAGAGTCTGAACAGATTGTGATGGGGAAAGTACTTGTTATCCATCTATTTCTACCCCTTTATCTCTTTGTGTCATATTTCTCTTTCTTTCTATTTATCTCCATCCTCTTCTCTTCGCCTTTTTTTTTAAAACCCCCTTTAAATTTATACATTATTTTCTTGATAAGATTCCCATCCTTTATTTACATTTCCCTGCAGGGAATGTGTAACTTAGCCTCGGATTCAAAACAAAATCCTTGATTAAGCTCATGTCGCCATCATAAATATAAACATTTAGGTCAGTCAGGAATCCTATGACTTTTACAAATCAATCGCCTGCCTGATTATCAAGATATTTATGATTGAAATTAGAAATGTCAAATAGTGTCGGCCGTATAGTTTTGAACAGTTTCGAATCTGTAACGCAGAGCCACCTACAGTCAAACAGCAACGCGCATGGTTAATTAGCTAGTTGCACAGGTTTACTCAGAATCTCAAAGGCTGCGAGCATGCGCACTGCGGCTATTGAAGCAAACGTGATAACCTCCTGGATCGCGAGATTTCACGTAACTATGACAAGCCCTTCTTTGAAGCGGAATTGTGGGTAACCTGGTAGTGACAAGGCAGAATGGTGGGGTAAACCCGAAGTATAATTTTTCGCTCTTTATTTTGACATATTACTTGAGAATTTCGGGTAAAATTTAGAGATTTTATGGGCTTATGAATTTCTGGTGATTTCTACCTCGATTCCGTACGTTTTTTTGCAGGGTTTTTGCAAGGTTTTGTTCCTTTTTGGCGTTGTAGTTTTTCTCTTCCGAAAAGGCTTACAAATACAAGCTATACACTACACAACTATACAATAATCTTGAACAGTAGGGATCAGTGGCGTAATGAGCAAAAACGTTTGGGGGGGGGGGGGCTGACACACAAAAAAAATCTGCATCACCCCACTCTAACATGCAGGCCCCGCTGAACGTTTCTCAAAGTGTGGTCTAGGGGCAAAGCCCCGGCGGCGGTCAAGGGGCGGAGCCCCCTTAGCTCAAGTGGTATGGGCACCAGTGGCGGATCCAGAAATTTCTTCATGGGGTGAAATAATATATGTAAAACGATGAAACGAAAGAACGAGGCTTAAGCGGCCAGGGAGCGGAGCGACCAAGCGGGGGTGGGTCTGGGTAGCAGGAATGCCTAGTTCACACCGACGCCGAATGTCGCGCTTTAAATCGGCGATCAATTCGGCGTCATTTTTTCAAAAAATATCACGATCTCCTGAGATATGTTATGCTAAGTTCACACCGACGCCGAATTGATGGCGCATTAAATCGGCGAGCAAAGCGGCGGCAAAGCGTAACAAAGCTTAATTAAAGCGTAAAGACCGTAATAGAGCGTGAGAAAGCTTTGAGCAATTCGGGACATTCGGCAAGAGCGCCAAAAATTTAAACTCTGTTAAGCTTTCCTACGCTTTGAGCAAAACTTTGATAAGCTTTGTGACGCTTTGATAAGCTTTAATACGCTCTCCCCGCTTTACGCAATTCGCGACAGATCGCCTCAAATTTGTAAACAGTTTAAAAAATGTTGGCGCTCTTGCCGAATGTCCCGAATTGCTCAAAGCTTCTCACGCTCTATTACGGTCTTTACGCTTTAATTAAGCTTTGTTACGCTTTGCCGCCGCTTTGCTAGCCGATTTAATGCGCCATCAATTCGGCGTCGGTGTGAACTTAGCAGAAGCATTTGCAATTTTAGAACCACATTAGACGCATTTTCAGGCACTTCTTGGAGTAATATGACGTAAAATTTCTTTCTCCTACCCCCTCCAAGAGTGGGATCTTTTGCAATTTGAGAACCATATTTGGCGCATTAATGTCCACCGGCATTTCCTGGACAAAAAAAACGAGGCCTTCTGATTTGTTAGAAGTTAGAGAAAAGTGATCTGTCACGACGTGAGACGTTGTATATGCTTTGATGCCGCACAATGCACAAACACGGTGGTCCGGTACTTCACCAGTAGTACTTGCAAAACTTATCTCGAGTGTATAAACAGTGTCGTTATCAGGGGCCTCGCTAGATCTTTTTTCAGTGGGGGAGGGGGGATGTAGAGGCCAACGATTACCGACAAAACGAGCCACCAATTACCGACAAATATATTAATGCCAATGTCCAAATGTCTACAAATTTAACCCTTTAAACCCGGGGCCAAGAACTAAGTTATTTTTCAGTTCCCCCCCCCCCCCCCCTCCCCCGCTAAGCGCGAAAGCTTTGACACTTCATTAGATTTTTAGAGAAAGAAGACGATCCGTTATACCGTTCTCGACTCTTATTTCTTGTTTCGCCCCTCATTCATTGTACCGTTCTCGATTCTTAATCCTTGTCTGAATTCAGTCCCCCCCCCCCCCCTTCCGCGCGAAGCGCGGAAGCTTTGATGTTTCAATAAATTATTACTATTAATCCTTGTCTGAAATCATTTTTGCCCATCCCGCGCGAAGCGCGGAAGCTTTGACGTTTCATTTAATTATTACTCTTAATCCTTATCTGAAATCATTTTCGCGTTTCATTAAATCATTAGAGAAAAAAGACGATTCGTTGTACCGTTCTAGACTCTAATACTAGTCTGAATTCAATTTCCCCACTGGGTCTCCTTATAACGGTACATGTGCAGTGTTACATGATGTAAGTATGGAACGCTCGTTCGCAAATATGTGCATGCTCAGCCCGAGTGGTGGGTAGCATGTTAATATCTCCCGGCAGTGCCTGTCACAGTAGCTTCTAGCGGGAAAGGAATTGTTTACTACCGTACTGTTAGTGGCCACTTTAAGGCCCCTTAGTGACTATAACAAACATATGCTCTTCCTGGCTATTTGGGAATGTGTCAGTTTGCAACAGAAATGGAGAAACGCGCATTTTGTTGAAAATCATGTGATATCACGAACATTTATACATCACTTGTATATGGAATTGAAAAAAGTCATGGTTCAATTTTATTTGGGGGGCTGGCGCCCCCCCCCCCCCCCCCCCCCCCCACCAGTAGGCCAGTGGATCCAACAGTAGATCTACTGGTACTAAAACTAGATCGATACAGAACGCGTCAGCCCCTTGATAAAAATGTGCACGTAGGCCATTGTTTTTGTGGTTTGACTGAGATAATATGATGATTGAGTGAAACATGCGCCCATGTCCTTGCCCTCCACATTAATATTTCCGTCTTTGAAGGCTGGGAAAAGTGACGCACAAAACGTGCACTTTGCCAAGAGACATTAGTTTCACCTGTGAGGATTTCGGCCCGTTGCTCGGTTCCGGAGCTTTCTCGATGAACTTCCTGGAGCTGTGTAACTGTAAAACAAACAATAAATGATAATAGACGTGGAACATTTTCATTCTCATGTAGCCTATTCTACGTCAATTGAACTGGATACCCATCATGTCCTGGATTCGTTACAAAATACTTCTTCTCGCCTTCAAATGCATTCATAGTCTGGCTCCTCCTTACTCAGTGTTGAGGAATCAGTAATTAGGAGCGAGTTAGGACGATTAACATTCATTTTTACTTTACCTCACGGTCACTTTTGTTTGTAAAAAAATTAAGGAAATTTAATGGAATTTACATGTTCTTATTTGT
Source organism: Strongylocentrotus droebachiensis (assembly GCA_035222895.1). NCBI lineage: Eukaryota > Metazoa > Echinodermata > Echinoidea > Camarodonta > Strongylocentrotidae > Strongylocentrotus > Strongylocentrotus droebachiensis. Next base: position 1,294 of record JAVYIG010011564.1, on the reverse strand, counting down.
TATGATTAATGGGAGATGAAGGAAAATGGTATCAACAAAGTGAGGTTCCAAAGATTTTGTATATATATTATAACCCCCTGTCTTTGTATTATGTGGGCGATCGAGATAAGACAAATCCCAGTGCAGACTCTCAGACTGCAGACTGCTTTGAAGAGTAGCGTAATAATTTTATTTCTACACACACCACACAGCTGCACGGTAATCTTGAAAATAGAAAACCAACATTAGATCTACGGTACGAAAGTCAGATCTATAAAGGATGCAAAATAGCACCTCACTTAGCAACACAAAGTCATTGTTATTGTGTACGTTCGACAATGTAATTGTTCGCATAATTATAGGCAAAATGAACTTCGCCTCTTTTCCCAGTTTTTGATCAGTCGCTTGTCCATCATACACAAATCACAATGACTTTAGACCACGGGTGGCCGACCCGCGGCCCGCGGAGCATTGAAGAAGTGGTAATAAAAAAAGCTCATAAATGAAATGCGGCCCGCATAGCAGCGATTAGATATTTACAAACAGCTATCTCTATTTCCATAATTTGTTCCCATCATTCACAACATATTGAATCGTTACGTGGTTGATACAAAACTCCTAAAATGTCCTTTCATTACATTACATTAACGACATTAACACCCGGGGGGATTCACATATCTCATACAGGGGTGTGCCGCTCTAATGGGTGACTTTGTCACACAAAAAATCCCTAAACATGGGTCACACTTTTAACAAAGATACCATTAAAAATGGGTCCGTTTCTTCAAAACTTTCAAAATTTTCGGGTGTTTGCCATGCAAACACGCCCAAACACCCGAAAAACACCCGAAAATTGTGGAAAATGGGTCTCTTTCGAGAAGAATTACCCCTAACAATAGGTACAGGTTTCGTCCGAGCCGAATCTGAGTATCCCCCACCCCCCCCCCCCGGGCATTAACATCACTCGCCGTGTTAATTTCAGTTTGTACATATACAAATTAATGTTGTGAATCGATAAATATGTTTGAAACGCCATACTGCAGCCCTTTTCTCCCGCCGTTTTTTTTTCACTGATTTTGTTGTTTGCTTGTTTGTTTTTGCAAAATTGCAGGTGTGTTCACGTATTGCATGAGTGTTTGTATGTTTTTTTTTTTGGGGGGGGGGGAGAAGACTCCCTATGGCCCGCCAAGTTATGCCAATCGTTAGCTGTGGCCCGCGAGCTTTAAAGGGTTGGCCACCCTTGCTTTAGACTGACAACAGATGGAACATGAACTTAAAGGCCCACTGCACTTCTTGTAGCTACTTGCGCCCTCTC